>UFQX01000199.1:357202-617935 GCA_900497675.1 Arapaima gigas | reverse complement strand
AATCAGAAACCTCCCTGATGGTAGATAAGAATCTACCTGTACTTCTCAAAAGACATTGAAGTTTCATGCCCAAGACTTTTGCACAGTACTGTAAAGACCATTTATGTATTTATTTGTGTTTTTATTTATCTTCATTTTTTTTATCTCTTCTTATCTACCTATCCTACCAGCTACCTCATTTTTTATGTCTTTATTGTCTTGCTTTGTGTACTGTGGCATGAGAAGAACTACATTTCGTTTTCTCGTACATCTGCTGTCTTTCCTGGAATAGGACGCAGATCCAGTGGGGGTGACCCCAGTGCCAAGGTGGGGGGGGGGGCTTGGCAGTCAGTGCACCCAGGCCACCGCTGGTGTCCTACCCCTGCGGTCAAAGAAGTCACGGCTGTTCAGATGATGAGTCAGTGATCTGGCCTGCCTCACTTCTGGGGTATATTTCATAAATATATGTATACTGCTGCTGGTGCAAACTCAGTTAGGGCATCTGAGGGTAAGAAAATGAATTTATGGCTGTAGATGGTGATGATGATGGCAATTGTTATTATTATTATTATTATTATACTTTGGTGACAATTTTGTCAGGTGACTTACAGTGTTCAGTTTGACTACTAAGCTATGTACATTTATTAACAGTTCATACAGCTGGGTGATTTTTACTGGAGCAAAGCAGGGTAAGTAGTTCTTTCATACGTATTACAGCAAGAGGTTGGAACTGAATCGGGGTCTTTCAGCATGAAGGCACTGGTCCTCAACGCTACACCACCCGCTGGCAACAAAGTTACTTGTTCTCCAATAACAGCCCTAAATCTAAGCATGCACGATGTTTTATTATGTACATATTAAGTATTTATTATGTATAATGGACATAATCATTTTAGTTATTAAATCAATTGGTAAAATACCATTTATAGACCATAAACAAATTCTGAGCATTAAATTAGAGGACAATACATTGTGGTTGGAATGACTGAAGGTAGTACAGTGCCCTGGGTTTAACAGTGACTCCTCGTACCAGTTTCCAGATGTGTGTCTGGCCTCTCTCTACTTCCTTATGCTTTCCTGGAGCACAGTGACACAGCACAAACAGCTCACTCAAACACACTAGTGCAGAAAGCTCTAGCCATCCATCAGCCCTGCTGACACGGAGAGTCCTTGTAACGCACTCTATTAAAAAATGTGCAGAACCTCTTAGAAACTAGTCAGAAACACTGCAGTGGCTGATGTGTGAATGGGTCTCAAGTGGCTTCCACCGTAAATATGATCGTCCGGAAATAAAAAAAAAATCTGTTTTGAGTGACAGTTACAGCATTCCAATAATGCTTTTGTTATGAAAGGATATTACCATTATTAGCTATTATTAATGATTAGTAACAATCAGTTATTAACTTTTATTTATCTCCTTCCTCCAAGGTGATTTATGATATTAGATAATCAACTATATAATGATTTCCCCAATTATACAGCATAATGTAACTGCATAACTGTAGCGGTTAATTGTACCAATTAAGGGTAAGAACCATAACCAAGAGCACTACAACCACAGCATAGACTCAACCCCAGGACTGCTTCCTTCCAGCGCTCAGTAGGCCGTCTCGACCGATCTTCTACAGACCTGTTCAGAAGAGTGTGTGTGCTACTCAGAACTATGTCCCCTATCAGTGGCAGTGTACACAGTCAGCGGTTAATCTGGATCACCCTGGGTGATGGAACAGGTGAAAAGAAGGATAAGTGTAAGGTAAATAAGGAGCGCAATAATAGGACAACTACCAATTCCTGTGAGGATGAAGTCAGGCAATTATCTGCATTAGTACTGTTCTGCTGACATCTTCAGTCTTACCTGGGATCAAGATGTCTTCTGTTGGGTTTTTCCTCCTGGCCAGGTAGAAAGCTGCAGCTATGTGGGGAATGACAGTCTGCAGAGAAACATATCCATACCAGGTCAAATTCTCCTGCTTTCACCCCAACCTTTCCAAAACACCCCTCCAGTAGCAGACTAGTAGACTATATTACCAGGGTTACATTGTTGTTATTGTCAAATTATTGTTCTGCGGTTTTACCGATCCAGTGTTTTATGGTAAAATTAAAGTTCTCATTTAAAACTATTACCTGGCATGTCAAAATAATTTAAAGCAGGAGCAGTTAAATGTCTAAAATTTGTTTAAATTAATGGAAAATCAGTCTTCTGACTGAAAACTTTCAAGGGCATGTTAGCTCAAGTTCCCTATGTGAAAACAAAAAATGAATGTCCCAAGTAATGAATTTACTTCTGCTAAAAAATGTAATATTCTGTTTGGATAACTCATAAAAACTCCAGATACTTTTAAGGCAGTGGACTTCTTGAGTAAAGGTACTGGACCACACTTCTGAAATTTCTGCAGTTTTTTTGTCCATGCTTTATACATGTGGATGTATTCATAATCTCTGTTACTGTGTCTGTTTTATGCTGTTTTATGCTGCTGTGGTCCAGTGTTGCTGTTATTGATCAATAAAATTAAAAAATAAAAAGTAGCTATTTTAAGGTCTCAGACTGCAGAAAACACAGGCGCACAATGGTGAAGGACACAATAATGTAAAGCCCACTAATTCAGGTCTTAATGAGCTCTGCTGTAATATCCTTGAGCAACATAGAGTGCTAAAATGCTGCAGTATTTAGGTGAACAACCAAAACCTGCAAGGTGCTTTTGATGAGGTCAGCTGTACAACACAATAATAAACCTCAATGTTATGGACAACTTTAAGGGAGCTGAATTATGAGATACAAACCAAAGATTTTTTAAAGATTTGCAACCTGATGGAGTAAATTTCATCTTCACAAATATTATATAAGGACAAATATAATCACTTGGATTTGAACATTAAGTGAAGAACAGGGCATTGTATAGTAGCAGAAGACAAACGAATGTGCACCGTCTACTGGACTGTAGATAATTTTATAAAAATGTGTAAAAATAATGGCCATTTTTGTTCCAGAAAACTGGTCTAAGACCAAATGAAAAAGATTCACACTCCTCAAATAAGAAAATGAATGCAGTATAACATATTTAAATCTCTCACAATTAGTTCAGAATCCCTATTGCACCTTTTGACTTGTTAGACATTCCATTTGTTTTTACACATTCTGCTTTTGCGCTTCATTTTACATTTTCGGAAAGAAAAAATATACATAGTGCTGCTTCAGAATATAAGAACCCCTTGTGCAATTCCCTTAACTTTGTCACAAAATGGTTATTTAATCATTCATAGTCTTTCTCTCCTGACATAATAGATGTGTAATTAGAAATTCCATATGCTCTTACAAGAACAATGACCATCCCTTCAGGTTTCACNAAAATGGTTATTTAATCATTCATAGTCTTTCTCTCCTGACATAATAGATGTGTAATTAGAAATTCCATATGCTCTTACAAGAACAATGACCATCCCTTCAGGTTTCACATACTTTCAAGCAGCAGTCTGTGTGTGTGTGTGTGTGTGTGTGTGTGTGTGTGTGTGTGTGTGTGCGCGTGTGTTTATAAAGTAGAAGAAAACTGATGTAAGTGCCTATACCAGGTGAAAACTGTGTACGTCAGGATGTGTCAGAACCGGTGCATTCTCCCTTAATCGAAGCGTAGTGCATTAATCAGACAGGCTCGCTCATGACCTTGGTCCACAGAGTGGCAGGATCCCTCAGCGCTGCTGTTGGGCTTGGCAGTCGAGTCTGTTGTGGACCCCAGGGACAGCATTGCAGGGCACGCTGAGGGCCTCTGGGTGGGGCTGCTAGACCCCTCTGATGTCTGAAAGTCAGAGAGAGAGAGAGCCAAAGGGGTCAGGGGATTGATTTTACTCTGTGAGCAATAGCTTAGCAGAACCAGAAAAGTATCTTCAGTCTCAGCTGCCACTGAGAAACATATGTGTGCTTTAATAGCACTCATATGTGTGCCATAGTGTATAAGCATTACAATTAGTGCATTATATAATATATTACATAATAAAATAACATCAGACATAGCTGGAGGTAGCTGAAATGGTTGGAAATGTGACGCATCATCAAGGGCATGCATCTCAAAATGATTGAAAATTAATACTGAGATTGTCCCTTAGCAACATGTTAATGTTGTATGATGTGTCTGCACTACAGATTTTTTAATATTAAACTGTTAAACTGTAGACCTTTAGATCCATCTGGAAGTAAAAATATGTACTGGACATATGTGTCACATGGACTGAAAATGAATGTGTGTGTGTATCTGGATTGTAGGGATCTTCGTGTGATCCCTGTGTGTAGGGATTTTTTATTATATTTTCTCATCCATATCAGAGGTGCATACTGTCCAAGTGCTATGTCACATGATGGGTGATCAGGTGTAACAAGGTTTTTGTGTCTGTTTGTGTGTGTGTGCATGAGTGAGAACATGAACAAGAGTGACCACATGTGTGATAAATACTGCACTGGTAGCCTACACTCTGCTGGCCTACTGCAGCATCCCCCAGGCAGGTGTGTGCCATACCTGCCCATCTATGCTGTCCTCCATTGCAGAGGTGCATTTTACTTCCAGCAGACTTGTGGATGACCTCTGTCTGCTGTTCCTGGCATCATTATCCCACCACTGGACCCCTGGAGCTGCCTCACCAAAACCTGATGGAGGAGAGCACAAACAATCACATGGAAACACCACAGCTACACTGGCACCAAGGAAAACCTGCTGCCAGTTATTTTTCTCAATTATTAATAAAAACATAAACGCTAATGACAAAAACAAATTCGCCTGGCATGATTTACTATGCATGTACAATACCTGACTTTTGTACAGTATTTATTCTAATAATTATGCTCATGACAAACAATACAAAGCATTTAAAAATATTCCTAGAATTATATATAAGCACACTGGTTTTTAAAAAAATTTTCTATGTAAGGTGGCTCATTAAACACATGGCAAAAGTACAGGGTTGTTTTTATGTAAAATTTGATTTGATCTGCATTTGATAACAAGGAAATACCTATTTCACTGCTGTGAATGTAACCTATGATCTGTTTAACTGATCATTTTATTCAACAATGCACATGTAATACAATGGAGAAAATGCAACGCAAAAGACAGCAGTTTTGGTAAAGTTTGTCCCCAGTAGCTGCCTGATAATGCCTAATAAGCCACCCCATTCAGTCACAGTACATTGGGTCAACATTAGCATTGAACTGTCTTTTATCAAGCTATCATATTGCTCTGTGTGGGCACATTTCCAGTCCTACCTTCCCTACAACTAATGGCTAAGCTGAAAATAGCCAAAAGCTGTGGAAGAAACAGTACAAGTAGAAATTAAGAACATGTTCTGTGGTATTTTCCATTAAGGGTTGATCAAGAACCACTAAGAATTTTACTACCTTCGCACAGCTGAAAAAAATGTTTAGTATTTTTATCACCTCTCACAGCTGTGTCACTGTGAACACTTTCATACGCTAACAACATGGGTCACAAACTTGTATCTACACAGCAATAATATATTTTGCCTTTAGCTCAGTGGACCACACAATCACTGAAGTTTAAAATGAACAAAGCGTGTGCAGAGTATAAGAAACAATCAGTTTAATTAATTATTTTGAAGATTTGGAATAATTATCGCATGCATTGTAAACACTCCTGGTGTTTAAAATGCACATATTGTAACATAGAAGCGAACATAACATGTAATAAACGCGTGTGCCATAGAAGCCATAAAAATGCAATAAATGCATGTGCCAGAGAAGTAAAATCAATAAATTAAGCTAAATTTACTAAGCCGGGGTATTAGGTGTTATATAATGTATTAACTAACAATACCAGCAGAAAAAATTCAATTCCGCTCAATTTATCAAGCTAAAGCAGACCATGTTTTGATCACCACAACATCAAAATTTGTTACAAGAAATACCGTGGCCTAGTCAGTGCAAATGTTGGGCCATGACACAAGCTGACGAGATGAGGTACGCTCATGTCCCATAGCTATGGTGGACCTACCGTATATCACATACATTAATCATCAGCTACATATAGACATGTAGTAAAACGTCAGTAGCTGTAACATATTCCTGTCTTGCTGTAATATAGTTCACAGGCAGAAGGTACCCGTGACAAAAGGGAGAATTATGACAGACAGGCCTCACTTTTAACAGACCTAGGCCTGGCCTTGGCTGAAAGCAGCTGTAGAGCAGGTACAACTCACAAGAACACATCCCAAGAGACACGTTACCATCGACTCTCCCCTTACACAAATCCTACACTGTGTCCAATAAGCAACCGTATATCCAACCACAAATGCTGATCGCCCCCTCCACCCCCAGCCCACTGCAAATTAATACTCAAATCGGCAGACTGTAATTTTGTGTTTACATAACTCAGCTCAGTGGTGTATTTAAAACTCCTCCTAGACAGTCTTGATCAATGTAGCGCCTATTTATATAGCTCAAATTACACACTGACAGACCTGCACGGAGACCAAATGTTTCATGTTCTCTCATCCTGAATTATCTGCAGCTTGCATAAAAATGGGTCTAAAATCATTTTAAAAACCCTTCAAGAATCAAAAACAATTCTTCATTTAACAGAGTAACATGCTGCCTTGGCAAAAGAGTTTATTGTTATTTATTTTCCTTATCGCTGTCATTCCCATCTTACTGAGGTCCTGTTGTGAGGAGAAACACGCAATTGGACTAAATGCTGGCTTCTATGGGGTGCTAAATTTGGATATTTGAAATCTGTTGCTGTTCTTGAGGGCTTTGGCTCAAATGATAAATGCTGTGAGATGTAAGTCCCAATGAAAAGGTTTAGATATTTCCGAGAGGGGAAGCTCCCAGAAGACTCACCTCCACAGGACCCAGCTGTTACAGACCTTTGTGCCCAGAAATGGCTTTTTTCCACTGCTCCCCTGCTCACCATGCATTTGTTGTTGTTGTTGTTCACCTGGATGCCATTTTGCTTTATCAGCAGCATCAACTCTACCTCCAGGTCTGAGATCTGGAGGAACCAAATTGGCTTTGGGTCAGAGTTGAGTTAGAGGAAACAAGCAATTCCATTGAGGATACCATGGATTGTCCACATGAAGTTGGTAAGGTAATATAAATAATATGTAAATACTGTCCTAAAATAACCCAGTAGGTGCTAATGCAGACGTCCTGGTATGCAAGGTGAACTTCCTGCTGGCAAAAACAGGACTTTTGGACCTAGTGAATCTTTCATTTGGAGTAATAATCACGCAGCTAGGATGCAGCATCAGACGTACTGGACCCAGGTGCCAGAGGGCAGCTAGAAAATGCTGAGTATGTTCTTGTCCATATGTGCAATAAAACGAACTTTTAGCTTCAAACTCCCTGTGCAGTCAGCCGTTCTGGTGGTAGTGTGATGATCTGTGTGTTATAGTTTTAATTATTACCAGAGCAGTAGTGGTTAAATGGTGTTAAATGCAACTTATTTTTTAGCATATATATAGCATTTTATAGTAGACACGGTGGCACAGGGGGTTAAGCTGGAGCCTCACAGCTCCTGGGCTGCTTGTCTGGTGTGGGGTTTAAGTGCAACTAATGGTGTGTAGAGTTTGATGTTTTCCTGAAAATTTCACACCTCTCAAACATACACAAAAGAAGGGAACAGCAAACCACTTCTGTTCTTCTTTGCCTCAGAAACATGCCAGTAGCCTCTTATAAGTCCGGACCTACTTGATGGTACTTCTGCAAACATAGTGTTTTATATTATGATTTTATAGTCTTAGTTAATGTCATTGTGACACAGCAGGTGTCTCACAGTGGCAGAGCTGTGTGTTTTGCCATTCTGGCTCAGTCTGTGTGGAGTTTGCGTGTTGTCCCCATATTTGCAATCCACAGACGTGTGGCAAAAGACAAAAGTAAACAGCTTATGTACCAAAAAGGCTACTGGAATGGTCACCATGAATTGTACTCAACTGTCTGATATTTACCACTACCAACTACTTTGTCCAAGGCAATTGACAAAGCTTGATAAACAAAGCTAACCTATTTACAATTACCCTTGCATTCACCCAACAGAGCACTTTAACCTGTCTCTACCCCCCTCATGCACACACCTGAAAAGGGAAATTTAGATTTACCAAATCACCTGAAACACATCTCTTTTTGCTGTGAGAGGAAACTAGAGAAAATAATGGAAACCCAAGTCGAGAACAAGTAAACTCAAAACAGACAGAGGCTGATTGGAACCAACATCCAAACTCCACAATTCATCACAGTATTGTAAATGGCAGTATTCAGTATGTACCATGCAGGTGTAAATCCCTTTGGGGGATACATATGGTTTGAGAAATGACAAATTCAACATTAAAATTAGTTCTCATGAGATTCTTATGTGAATAAAATTTACATCTGAGGCTTTCCTATTATTTATTTCAGATGAGTGAATGGCTAAAAGTAAAATCAATTTGCATTAATTTAACAGTTTGCTGTAAAAATTTGGAAAGGACAAGATGGTGTAATTACCCTCTGCTGCAGTAACTGTATCTCTGTCAAATGAGCTTTCTCCGCATCTTCAGATCGTTTCCGCTCCACCTCTTCTCTCTGGACAAACTCAAGCTCCCTAGCGAATGGGTACAGGTGAGTTGGTGAGGGTGGTTGAAAAATATTAAAACTGGGCGTTAATTAAAAATTAATCTGGGCTGGTTTTTCTGCAATGTTTCCAGTTTGAAGTGATGAGCTAAGATAGCCTCTGGACAGCATGGAAGCAAGGGGACGAAGGGTATTGACCTTGCTTTGCAATTTCATTTTGTGAGTCAGTTGTTCACATAGCTTTGGCGTCAACAGTAAAAGGGGACAGCTCTTCTGCGGCAATGTCGCCCAAGGGGAATGGCAAGTGCAGCCAGTCACGTTACTGAGAGGTAATCTTCTCCTCATAGGACGCAGCATTGCAACTGAGTCTTATTTCACTATGTTACAGGCCATAGGCCCTGCTCGAATTGGAGGCTTCATGCTGAATACTAATGATGCAAACAAAGCCCCTTATCTTGCACAAAAGCCTCCAATCTAAGACACTAGCTGTAATTTCAAAAAGCTTTATTTTCATGGGAATTTTTCACTCTGTAGGACTAAGACTACGACTAAACATAAAATAATAGGCTTTTTTCTCTGTCATTATTAACATGATTCACTATGCAGTGTCCAAACTGTCTTTATCAAAATTTTTAGTATAACAGCTCTTGAAAATGAATACCTACATATTGGTATCCAAATGGACAATTTGGCTATAGCAAATTTTTATCCAAAGCTTTTGCATAATAAAAAATCAAAATGCAAATAAAAATAGAAAATTTTTTTAAAAAATCTACAAATAAATACCGTAGAGAGTACTGTTATAAAATAATACTGTATATACTATAATAAACTCTACTGTATACTGTTACGAATGTATTTGAAGCCATACGCATGCGTGCAAACTTATCAGCTGTTTCTGCCTGTTTCACTGTCTGAACATGTTTTCTCTGGGTTATCACATTTATTGCACATTTAATTTTTTAAAAATAAACCTATTTATTGAAATGTCGGTTACTGTGTCAAAGACGTGGATGTGGCAGGTTACTTACACGTCTTTCCTTTATTCAACATGTCATAACACTGCACTCCTGCTGCAAAACCCACACATGCACTCACTCATCTGCCATGTGTAACACACACAATAACACTGGAGGGGTTGGTACTAATGTGAAATGTCCTGTACTATACATACTTTACCAAGCATTACAAACATGCAAATTAATGAAAGCACTAAGTGTTTTCTAATTAGGTAAATAGTGTTTAGAGTACTTTATCATTCAGAAATCATGGGTTGATACTTATATAGGTGTTTTCTGATTGACTGGAAGCATATGATTTATTTATTTTACCCCATTTAAAATAATGATCAATAGACACTCAATATCAGAACAATTTGGTATTTGATTCAATTCGGTCAAGATAGATTCAGTATCGAGGGATTACCATATAAGCAAAATGTTCTCTATATCAAAAGAGGTAAACAAATTTCTTCTTGTTTTAACTTGTACTACTTATAGAAGATGTTAAGGTTTGCACAATATTTCAACATATAACATCACAATATGTTCATAACTAAACAAGATGTCACTTAACTCCCTGAACGCACTGGTTCCTCAGAGCTAATCTTACTTCTGTTGGAAGTCCTTAATCAGCTTCTTGGCCTTGTTGTACTTCTTCTCCAGGGTCTGGTACTGGCTTTGAGTTTCCTTGAGGTGTTCATTGACTGTGTGGCACAGGGTTTGTGCTTCGATCCAGTAGCTCTCCAATTTCAGCATCCTCTCCTTGTTGTCCTCAATGCTCTGCCTTAACTGGGACCGCTCCTTCTCCCAGCGCTGTTTCTCCTTCTCCACAGCCTGCAGCTGGAATACACATCCCAGGTGTAAATTGTACAGATTGACTAAGGGTTACATAGCCGTCAATAATTGACTTTCTGGTATGCTGAAGATGTTGCCAGTCCAGACAGACTCTACAGCATCTCAGTGATGAAATAATAGGGGCACTGAAAAAATGTCCCCTTCAATCTGAAAATCCTACTGACCAGCTGGGAACAGCCCTAACACAAGAGATATCAATTAAGTACACCTAGTCTGAGAAACTGGAATAAAAGTGCCTTAAATGCACAAAATAAATGTTCAAGTAAATTGTGAAACTGAAGAAGCATCATTTTGCTCCATCAATTCATCTATCCATTCATTATCAATAATCACTTCTCTAGGGTCATTGCGGTCTGGAGCCTATCTGCACAGTGTGTAATGAAGGGTACACCTTGGACAGGATTCCAGTTCATTGTAGCACTTTCCTTTTTCTAAAAAATAATACCGTACAGTAATAACTTGATTAATGCCAGTTCATGAAACACTGATTAGTGAGAGTACGTACTCTTTTATTTTAGCCCACTGAATAATTTATAATAATTTACCATAATATAAAACGATAACAATAGATCTTAAAAAAATATATATATATATACACGCGCACACACACACACACACACACACACACACACACACACACACACACTTATGAAATAGGCTGTTTTCTACATTCATTTGCTATTAATAGAGGTGTAGCTAATTTATTTTGCTTTATGTGTGCCGTGTTCAAGCTTTATTTTCCAATGTACTGTATTAATGACCTCTTATAGTGCTTTGTTTCTCAACAATGCATCTGTTTTTTTTGCATATCACTGAAAGGTTTCCTTTTCATTGTGTCTTTTAACAAATTAATGTTGCAGCAACCAAGGCAGAACCATCGCGAAACAATGACATCAGCCACATGCAGTGTGGATTTCGTCCTCAGTTGTGAAAAGTTTGTAATACAAGATCAGTAGGTAAATATGCCAATTCCAAATTTTCCAAATGCAATTTAGTTTAGTATCACTTCTGTGACATTATATTATTTCTCATATTTCCCTTACCTTACAGAGTGCGACAGAAAGAATATTAGCTTACCTTGTTTTTCAGCTTCTGTATCTCGGCCTCAGTGATTGTGTGCTTGATCTGGAGCTGCATGGATATTGGAAAGAAGTTAGTGAGCTGGGAGGTACAGCAATGGTTCTGTTCAGCGGAGCCCACTCACAGCCGTGCACAGCAGTGGCAGGCTATAAATCATACTGTCTCTTGTGCTCTGGGCGCCAGGCTTCCCTCTACTTAGATTTACTCTGAAGAAATTGTGTGGAGGAAGGGAGAATGAGAGGGAAGGAGAGAGAGGGAACAACAAAGAAGGAGGGAGTGAAAATGTGGAGAAGCTCCAATGGAATCAATATCTGCACTATCAATCAGCTCTGCGGCATATGGGAGACTGGGGCCACAGTCTTTTTCATGGTTGTCTGTCTTCAGCTTTCTGAACATACATTTCCACAGCCAACTTTTGACTTTTGGATAAAATGACAGCATTCAAGATAGTTTAAAGAAACAAAAGAAACACTAAATTTAAAGTGTAATGTGAGGTCCGCTGCATGTCAAAAAAGCCCAGAGATTGGTGAATGACTGGACTCAGAAATAGAGTTTTATTAACCTGATTCATCACCAAGGACTTCCCATGGAACAAAAGCTAGGAAAGTAAGAAAAAATCTGCATTGTACAGCATCACAAGCTGAATCTATACAGTGACTGGGTTTACTAATTCCCTCAAGGCTCTTGAACCCAGGGGCATGCTGGGGTGGATGTATGGAAACCACAAGGCATCTCCTGGGGGCGAGGCTTACCTCGCGGAACTTCTGCGACAGCTTGGCAGTGTCCATTTCAGAGGGTGAACATATATCCTCTGTTTCGGGCAAGTCAAACACCTCAATGGTCATCTCCCCACCCTCACGTGTGCGGCCTGCATCCTCATCTTCATCTGTTGCATAGTCCCCTGTCTGGTGGATATAGCACCATCTAAGCAAAATGCATTTCAATTTTTTTCAAAAAAGATCTATCTATCTACACATTATATGTATCATGCATATAAACAGATTTGTTTTACCCTAAATCTATCTATACGTATATTATCTTTTTATCATTCATTCTCTAAATTTTCTTTCCCCTGTGCTGTGCACTGTGGAACTGAGCATCTTCATTTCGTGCTCTCTGGTATTCCTGCTGTATAAGTTTGTTTCAAAAAAAGATTCCGGATTCTTGATTCTTTCAAGAACAGGAAAATTAATTTTTTTCATTTTCCTTTTTGTAAATGAACCCATCCCCTTTTGCACACAGCCTGAATTTGCCTTGTACTTAATTCTGACATTAATATTGACAATTCACACATTTGTCTATTAAATTAATAATTTGGATAATACTAGGCTGAATTACTGAAAGGTAACATCTATTTTAGGGAGTAAGGAATTCAATTTCAGAAAGACTGTTTCTACTATATAACTTCATACATAAATGCCTGATTTCTAATTGAGTTGGTCCCATCCCAAACATTTTCACATTCTCTATGCATCACAGTAATAAAAAAGTAGTTTTGTTACCATTTTTAATATGTTAACCAAGCTAATATGTTTATGGCCCCTTGAACATGACATTACCTGTTAAATAGTCTTTAAAAAGTCTAGGCTGTCAAAAGAAAGGAGGTCAAATGGAAGGGGTACAAGGGGAAAGGATCTGAGGAGCAGAAAATACATGATTATGGAGGTACTGTTTGGGTGGAGCTCTGAATCTCAGAAAGACCTGGAAGCCCCTCTGGAAGATCAAAGCCAGCAGATGTATGTACCCTTGCTGAGGGACCATGTGAACACACACCCACTGTAGTAGAGCCTGTTTGATTCCACACTCAGATACAACAGCATCCAGTCACAACACTTGTTTAGATATGTATAAAAAATCCATCATTTCATGGAATATTCCGGGTACATTTTATACCAGACAGAGAACCAGGACACAATGCTCTAACAGCACATAGTAAATCAGTTAGAACTGCAAAACACTGAACAGCTAGCTTGAATCCTAAAACATGTTTCGAATTTAATTTAGTTCTTGCAATTTACCATCAAAGTAAGAGGGATAGAATATGTAGTGTTATATTCTGATTATAAAAATTAATTAGTACAAGATGCCAGGAATGGCTTTTAGCTGTTGGGAGCTCCCCGTGTGTTATATTAGAGTGAATCTTTATGTATATTAATCAAAATGTAAGGTAATGACAGCTATATAAATTGGCATAGTGCTTAATTTCTCTTGCCTAATGTTTACATTTTTTTAATTGTTTGTAATCTGTGCTTTCAGTTCCAAGAAGAGTTACAAGCTGACAAAATGCTGAGATATGCAAAAGAGTATAGTTTGCATCTTAAGTGACAAACTTTTACAGCAGAAGAGCTGCTGTTGATGCTGCTTTCCCTATTAAGCCTGTCCTTGAATTCCCAGAACTTAAGAGTCATCTCATATATTTACCAGTAAGAAAGAAATGTTCACTACAACCTCCAAATGCAGGCTTGACATGACAACTGAGTGAGCTATAACTGGCCTCATGTCACTTTCACACATCCACAAAAACAGGCAGATCAACAAACCCAAAAGGCTAGAAAGGGGTTCTAAATTAGTCATAATAACAGGCTATGAAATCGTTTAAAATTCATTTTGTATACATGAGTGCTGCTGTATATCATCTTTAAAATGTGCTTCCAGTATGGATTTTAGTATCAAAAAATCAAATAACCACTGGCCACTAGAGCTGAGTGTTTTGTCCATTATTATTATTATTATTATTATTATTATTATTATTATTATTGTTACTAAAAATAAATTCACATGACAGTAGTATTTCAGTTTAACAAACTACCAGGAGATTAGAAAAACAGTAATTTGTTGCTTTTCACATGCTGTTTTCAAAAGCAAATTACAATTTTACAGGAGCAGCTCTGCCATTGTACTACTCTCAAGGGCACTACAGCAAGATCCCTCCTGGGACTGGAACCAGCAGCCTTCAGACACATGTGGCTTGATCATGTGATGCTAATCACATGACCACATGACCTAAAAGACACATACCAGTAGTGTGCATGTTATGGCTCTGGCACTATTTGTGATTCTGAATGCTGTTACGCAATAATGGAATTTAGAAAGACCCACTCAGACTTATTGCATGGAACTATATGGGCTTGGACGGAGATGCAAGACGAGATTTCATCGTGCCTCATTTGTGATTGCGGCATTTGTTCGTAAGTCTTTTTGGCACCGGGTAATGAAACATTAAACTAGTTGCCATGTTGCTTTGAGCAGAAACGCTTCCCCACGTCCGTCTGTTGTTTTCTGTTACCTTAATTAAAAAATTTGCTGCCAATATAATAATTACTGCCAATATAATAATAATATTTCACTATGAACTGCAGAACTGTCTGGAAAACTCAAATCAAATTATTTCCAAATAAAGAATAAAAAGATTAAAACAGAACTGTGTAATATTTGAAAAACCAAAGTGGTGCTATGCTGTAGATACTGTATATTATTCTGCTATTATGCCACACATGTTTATAACTGTAAAAGCATCTGAACCAAGTTCCCAATATTAGCACTATGACATTCTTATTAAATACATATTCCCTTCTATTATATGGTAAAATCTGAGGCCATAGCTATTACAGCAGATGCTGATTAATTTGACCTTCAGACTGAACCTGTGCTGATGATACAGTGCCTCAAAACCTTAGCAACAGACAATGTATTATGAAAATATGCCTGAGGTAAGGACGTGACTAGTACAACACAAAGTCATACAAACATTCAGAAACCTGAGCAGTACTTTAGCTCCAATGTGTCAAATGAAACAAACTTTACCACTGCAGCTCAGTAACTGAGTATTATGTGAATGTCCTGGGGTTCAGTGGGTTTAAAAGCAATCTCTGTTGCAGAGAGAACTAAATTTTACAGGTGATCTGGTTCAGGGAGGACTATGAATGGGATGTTTCTACTGCCTCCGTGTTTCTGCATGATGAAGCACATCCCAGCTACAACCAGTTCAGGAGATGCAGGGAGTGCATTTTGCAAGACAGAGCATACAGACTCAATATCAACTTTCTGCATCAGCATAAGCCTCAAAATTAGCCTTTAGTCTCAGCATCCAGCTTCCAGCCTCAACCTCCAGACTCAGCATCAGCATAACCATCAACATTAGGCTCTAATCTGAACATAACATCCAGCTACCATCCTCCCATCTCCTGCTTAGACAAACAGTAACATGTTAGCCTTTTTCCCTGATTTCTACATCAAGTTGTAAACAATAACACAGACAAAGCAGGCAGTCAGCAGAGAGCTGAGGAGTGAGGAGAGCTTACAATTCAACAGCCTATACTGAGCACAATGACTACGCAGTGTTAAGGGGTTGTTGTGACTAGGATGGAGGGGAGTGATCGCAGACCCCACCTCATCATCGTCCGCATCGTACTGTGCGTAGTGCTGCTCCATGAGCTCCCGCTGGCGCCGTTCCTGCTCCAGAGTTTGGCTGATCAGCTGGGCCACCTCACTCACCTGGCCAGGCCGTTCTCGTCCAATCACAAACCTGGAACACAATTAGAAAGCCATGACCTGTGGTGAATCTGCTAAAATAACCAGTTCACTAAAATTACAAAAAAATCCCTAAATAGATCCATAAGGAGGACTTTTTTTTACAGCTTTTGTATGTCTGTAAGTGCGATGACAGCTTTCGATAGCCGGTCATGTATGAAAATGAAATTAAGATGTCTTGGTCTAAAAGAGGGGTGAGAGACTCTTCGGCTTGGATTATTTTCAGAGGCACTAAATTACGCAGTGAGCAATTGGGCTCCTTCATTTCCGCTGCCTGACTGAACGGGGAGCCATTCGACGGTCATGTGGTGAGGCAGTAAATGTCACCCGCTCTTGAGGGGAAATGATCGTGCAGGATGGTGCCTTGGAGTGACAGTTCATAAAAAAGACCCCCCATTAGGCTCTGGTAACTCTCTCCTCTACATTTAAGTCTTCAACCAAAAAACACAATATTCCATAAAAGAACCAAAACACAGATATGCTGAACAGTCTCTCAGTGTGAAGAACTAAATAATGATCTATTAATATGCCGTGAACATGAACCCAGCACCAAGAAACACTAATTCTTTGTAAAACTGGAATATCTGTCTTGAGGGAACCTGAATCACTGCATGCAGGAGTGCAATAGCAACGAGGGAATTTGCTGTTTTGCACTGTTTTTCTCTATTCCAATGTGCCCTGCCAAAACATCTAAAACCATTTCTTGGAGTAGTATGTGTTATTGCTATCATATGGCATAAAATACTCGTTGCCTTTCTAGACCCGTTTTTGTGATGCTGGAAGGAACTCTGCCAAGAGCCTGAATCAGTCAGAACACGTAGACCAGTAGAGACATGACTTTGATTTGCATGGGAAGAAATAGCTGCACAAATATGTGGTAGTGCTCCTGTTCCTTGCGTACCGGAACCCTGGAAACCAGCTGACCTGGAAAAGACCTCGCTGCCACACAGTGAAACATGGCTGCCTTCCCTTGTTATCTGTGCTCCTGGTATATATTTTTTTAATGTCCAGAAGTCCCTTCTTATCACATGTACTCATTACAGGTACTGCATTATATCATACAGTAAAGGAGAGGTAAGTTATTGTGGAATGAAACAGAGAAATATGCAAATGCTCTTTAAGTGGGCTAACATATACATAGTTGCTTTGCTTGTGTTGTGTTGTCTCTTAGAAAAATTGATTACCCATTTTATTGCTCAGGTAATACACACAAAAAAACAATACTGTTATGCAAATGATTAAGTTGCTGTGAATAAAGCTTTTTCTTCAGACAGCAGCACCTACTGTGCAGAGAGGAAGGCAGCTGGCTAATGTCTCTGCTTAAACCCCTGTTTATTGTAATGAGCACAGATATTAACCCAGATCCTTAAGACGGTATTGTTTAACTGACCCTCTGGAAAGATACAGGACAAGATTAAATCTCCGAGATACAACGGTGGATAAAAGCAGTTGAAAATGATCTCCATTTTGTTTAGTACCATTTTCTTCCTGTGTGAAGCCATGCATTTGGCTTGGAGCTTTCTCAGGCTTTTCCTGCTTTCCTATTTCTGAGAAGCTGAACACGGTTCTGTTCTATGAAGGGTGTCTCAATATCTGAGGGGTATTTATATATGATAATGAGCACGGGGTTTATGTGTGTATTTCACAATGAAACATGCTGGTATTGGAAATGCATTGCTTAATTCAAGCAGAGGTGAGAAATAAGGGTAAAAAAGATGCAGTAATTATACCAGCATTCAGCCCAGTGGGATAATATAGTTATAGTATCTGCATCGGTTCCATATGTATTTTTTATCAGCATCCCTCGAGTTTTCTAAAAAGTGTGCTCACCTGACCACACCCTGGGTGTTCCTCAGAACCGAAGCAGCGAAGCTCTGGGTGACACCCACCAAACTGGTCCCATCCACCTCAACAATCTGGTCATTGACCTTGATCCTAAGAAGAAAATCATACAGAGTTTAGAAAAGGAAATGTCTGACTTCATTTTAACCCTGCACAGAGAACACATATTTGCATGTGTCAAAAAATGTAAGGTTAATGTTGGGCCAGTTCCAATATTAAAGAAATTATTTAAGGAATATTGCAAGTAGAAAAAAGGGCTGGCTGGTACTAACGGTTTGCAGCAGTAGCACTCACCTCCTCCAGAAACCCTAAGGTCTTAAGCTCTATAAAGTCCTAGTATTTAAGGGCAGTGCAAGGTTTAATGACTGTTCTCTTTCTGAACCTACACATTTTTGCAAAAATAGCTATGCACTACCATTTCTCAACTGTTTAAGTAACAGGACACCAGTCATAATACCTTATAAGAGAGGCCATGTGTCCCAATTGTTCATTTAGGGGACATGCACTGTTACCAGCAGGGTTTTTGATTCCTAACCCTGACAATAACCAATCAATGGCTGTACCAATTTATCACCACTATGATGAAAAGTGCAAAGCTTCAGTCAGTCAGTAGGGGAAATTAGGTTACTCCACTGCCAGTGAAGAACAACCACAACTGTTGCTCATGCTGCAAAAACTATGAAAAAAGAAGTCAAAGCCAATGTATCTATGTCAGATAAAGATTTCAGAATGGCCATGACATCAATCCCAATTGCTCCTTTTGTCCCTATGAGGAAACACAGAGCTGATGCTTAGAACATTTCCTTTGGTATTAAATCTTCTCACAATAGTAATAAATATAACACAGCTAGGACATGACCTCTGTGTTAATATCTTGGTACAGTCAAAGTCACCACTACCTTGAACACAGCACCCCCAGGATTTCCCTCTTCACAAAGTATTTTCCCATTTTACCTGGTCAGTCAAAATGATGAGCAATTTCTTCCTCCAAGTGTATCCCTAGGTGGAGTATCTGTTCTTAAATGGTCCCACCCATTTCTCCCTTCACCCTCCCAGCCCTAATCCCCTTCCTGTTAATCCCTCTCTCTATGAGGTAGCTGGAACCTGGCTATAAATCCCATTACCTGCCATCTCTTTCTGCAGCTCCATTTTCAATGACAGTCTTGACAAAGATGCCCAGCTTCTCCAGGCCTGCGTCAGCACCAACTCCCATCCCAATGATGCTGATGCCCAGCCCATCCTCATCTGAGACACAATGAACACAGTTGTCAGTGGAGCCGCATTAACTCATGTGTGGGTGCGAGACTGCATGTGGTTCTTAAATACCTGAATGCCACAAAATTGGTCACTTAAACTGCATGGGATGCATGAATATGGATGCACTGTAAACTGATGTATAATGAAATTTAAATGTGCTAGTCTTCAAAGCCAATTTGATACACATTTTCTCTATATACAAACAAATTTCATGGACAGTTTCTGCATGCACTATACTTGTTCTAAGTCTCTATATTTACAAATTGAACTTGATCTGTTGTTGCATCTTTGTAAAGTGAAAAAATACAACAAAGGGATTCACCCTTTTCAAGCTCAACTGGGAAAAGTTCCAGCTTTTCCACTCTCTTCTCCAACTCGTATTCAGCGGAGGATGCTACAGGGTCCACCTCTTCATTTCTGCGGTCGTAATCCTCATTCGAGTATGTGTTAAAAACCTGAAAGTTAGAGAACAGATACTTCATGATACATAGTCAATTTATCAATGTTTCACCCCATTACAGGGCTGAGATGCATGCACATTACTTTTTTAAGGAACTTTTCAGAGGTAGATTTGACGAACTTAGGAAAAAACTGAAATAAGTCTGCCTGCCCTATAAAAAAGGTGAAGGGTAGAACCCTGATTCTGATTCCTGCTGGCTTCCTGTGTCACCATTCATCTGCCAATCCCTTTGGAAGAACTTCAACATGAGGGTTGATGAATGATCCACTCCACTGCAACAGACAACCCTACACTCTTGTACTACTCAGCATTTGAGAAAGATCGAGTAGCCCAAAGACTTTTGTGAAACACAGCTGTGACAAGATCTCCTACAGCTCCACTTTGAGGCTGTAGGTATTTAACTTTTACCATCACTCTGCAAATGAAAGCGTGACATTTTCCGCACAGTGGCAACTGTGACACTGTTTGTCAGTCAGAATCTGAGTCTTTTAAACTGCTGACACTTGAGATCTGTGAAATACTTATCTGTGTGAACAATATGATGACACAGACTCAAAGAAATTTCATGAATTCTGAAAATTAATTTGAGATGCTGTTTTGTGCTTTCACACAAACGGATTATTGGGGCCATCCCCTGACGCTGTGACAAGCAACATAGGACATCCCTGAATGAGCTTTACGTGGGATGGCATGCCATCAGTCATTTAAAGTCCTCAAGGCTCTTGCATCATTAAAAACACAATTAAATCGCTTTGGTGCAGATTAGCAATAAAAACATGTAATGGATTTCAGAACTGTGCTCCTGGTTGAAAGAAATACATTGACTGGTGCAGGAGAAAAGGAAGAAATGTTGATGCCCTTAACCTTGGAGTCTGTTTAAAGTGTGCAAAGCTGCAAGAGTGCCAAAATGCGCATTATTTTTGGGCAGGAAAACAAGCCATAAAATATAAGATTCATCAGGGAAAAGGCCTTCTTTGATGGTCACAGCTTTGACAGCACCAGGAGAACTGACACAGCAAACTGCTGCTGGCCAAAGAACAGACATGGATCATGTGATATCCTGCCTGCCAGGAAGAGCTCTGTGAGGGCTGCAGAGGAAGTCATGGCCCAATGGTTCCTCTTGTGTAGTGCAAGTGAGCAGACAGCTCTTCGAGCAGAACATCACCTGGGGGATATGAAGGACAAGGTACTCTATGCAGGCCATGGAGCCACCAGAGGTGAAAGGCCAATAAAACACATCTTCTGCCTTGACAATATGTGACTTGGACTGGATGTAATCAATGAGAAGAAGCTGTTAGCACCAGACCTCAAATGACCTGTGGATGTGTGTGTGGCAGGGAACAGAGGTGCTTGGTGAAAGCTCTTCAGAAGGTTTTCCTCACCACTGTGAGATGAGTCTTATTAATAGCGCAGAGCTCATTCTAACGTGATGTTGACCATGATATCCATAGCGTGCTCTTGGCATATTCTCCCAGAACTGCCAATGAATGTGTAAGTATGAAAGATACAGTATATGCATTTTTGATGAATCAGCTTCAATTGAATGAAATGTCTATCCTGCAATAAAAACTGCTTTTAGAAATACAACTAACTGCCCCGAAACCTACACACAATCAAGGGTTTACGCATCTTTGAAATCATAATGTCATTCAGTAAAAGAATATTACACACACTGCCTCAGCTGAAAAGGATGATTGCTGGTCATCAATGTTAATGCATTACATTCACATTAGAATACTGAAAAACAAAAGGGAAGTGCACTCTGCATTAGGAAAAGAGTACAGTCTGCTGAGTTCTGAGATTTCAGTTTGATATAACTAGCATGTGGGAATAAAGGGAAGCTGACACAGAGGTTTCAAAGTGAGACACTGATTGCAGTATAGCAAATGTCTTCTCTACCCAATACCGAACCATGCAAGCATGCCAGCCATAACACTTTTACCCCACATTTTTTTTATCAAAGTGACAGTATGGGATAGCATATAACTTCTTCTGATATTGAAAATTTCGGGCTTATCTCCTGAAACTGATCTGGAAGCTCCGCCAAGTCTCTAATCAATACTGTCCCCAGCTAATAAGTAGTCCACTAGCAAACAACAACACTCATCACAGCATACATCATTGTTTAAGTTTGTAGAAGATTTCTCTAGGATGCAATGCCTTGTCATAGCTGACTTATACAAAAGTCATTGTGTGGCATAACAGCAGATTCCCAAGAATTTAATGCTGAATAAAAGAACAGCACCATTCACCATTTGGCCAAAGCAAGTAAGTAAAGTAAAATAATTTCCAAAAAAAATGTACATTCCAAGTCATGCCTAAAGATACCTAGTGTATTTTACAAATAATCTATTCTCCTTTATGCGATACTGCTTTTGAGTGGTTCAAAAAGACTTGATAAAAAGTGGATAAGCATGTTACACAAATAGCAAATTCACTCCACATTCACACCCACACGTTCTGCCATTCCATGTGTTTCACCAATTTTCACTCCACCCCAGGCTATGAGCCAAGTTGAAGAAATTTCTTGTGTGTTCACACCACTGTGACAAGTGGGAGGAGTAGCGCACTATGGCACTGTGGATGCTTTCATTTCAAGCATGTGGTATATCGTGTACTTGTTCTTAGTGAAGCACTGCTAGTGGAGGTGGGGGGAGGAGGGTAGAGGACGGTGTTGCTGCAGGAGGAGGGGAGCAGCAAAGTCCTTCTACAGCCAGGCTTCAGAAAACTGCTGTGTGAAGCCAGGGGCTCTGTCAGCCACCTCTGACTATATTGAGGACAACTCCAGTTTCACTGTGCCAGGGAGTGACAACCCAGTCATCTTCCCCCGGGGCTTGCATGGCAACCGATCAGAGGCCCTGGACCCACCATCTGCACGGCCAGCATCTCTGCTGAGTGGAATGCGAACCGCTACAGCCCATTCCTGCATCTTTATCTCCATGAATCACGTCACAAGTGGTTCCATCGTCACCATGGTGATGGTGGATACTCAACCTCCGCATTGAGCTTGTGTGCCATAGTAAGTCAGACTTCCATTTACAATATAGTTAAGTACATACAATAACCTCCATGTAGGTATTTGCAAATTAAAACCGCATTAATGGCAAGTTTATGAAGTGCGAATGTACTGGGTCTTATTTTTGTGAGTCATAACAATGAGTCATACTGTGTGATTTCAGGTGCCAGACATGGGGAAAAAAGATGCGAGGGTTCAGATTCCACACGCAGGATGCTCCCATCTCTGCATCATCTCACGGTGTCCATACACATTTTATGGATTTTGGATAAAAGTGACATTGATGAGGACATAAGATTTGTTTTCTAATGCTGTGCATTTTTCACTCTGTGGGCAGCCTGTCTGGCCAAGAATCTCACATCATGTGGTGGTACGTTACTAGTGGTTGGCATAATCCCAGCTCACATCCAACCCACAAAGGCAGAAGAAAACGGATCTCCCTTAGAGCCACTTTAGGGTACTGGGAAAGGACACAACAGCAAACAATTTCCCCTTTCATCAAATGCAAAAACCCAACAAAGTAGGTGGGCTTGAGAATTAATGTTACTAAAAGTGAAACTTTGCTGTGTAACGCACATGATTTCCTCTTTAATATGAAATGCAGCAGTATTATTGAATAATGTTGGTTTGTTGCCAATTATTAAATTATTTTGTTTGTCCCATTAATTCCTCACTATACATTCAGTCCTGCTACGAATAAACACAGCTGCTAAAGTCACAGTGGATAAACAAGTTTGCAGCTATCCCATGTGAAGCACCTCTCAACAATGTGAGACATTGTGGGTATTGTGACTGCACCCGGTTGCCATGGGGTGGGCATTAGAACAATGAGAACCACATGACCAGGATAAGGTCACCAGAGGAGAGCTGGGTGTCTGACACCGAATCGCTGAGTTGAAACTATGTAATGGCTGTGTTCTTTACAACCTGTATAAGGTTCAGCTTGAGAAGCTCAAGTGTCAACTGCAGAACAACACAAACAATTCCACCTCATTAATAACAAATGGGGCCTTGTGTGTTTTGAAATCCAAAGTGAAACTTCTGCTGGACCTTTTTTTGGTTCTCTGCTGACCTCTGCCCAGGGAAAGCCCCTCATGTGACACCTTTTCCTGAGGCCACATCAAGTTCTTTTCAGTGAGAAGAGCAACATTACACTGACACTGCAACATTTCTTTATGACTGAATTTCTTTAGCTAAATCCTGTCTTCTGCAGTGCGACGAGATGCAGCAAGGAATAATCCAAACTTGACAGGAACTTAAGCTGCATCTTGAAGAAGCACGCAGAAGTTTAAAGGTTTGCTAACATATGCGGAAGAAATGCTTAGAGGAAGCTGAATATCTCTTAAGTTGCAGCTGTGAAAGTGAGTTTATCCATAAAAGAAAATCCTTCAGCGTATTTCAAAGAAATGGACAAACAATTGTTCCAATGAACTAGCATTGAACTTTCCCTTTGGCAATAAACATTTGCTGTGAAAAACCTAAATACTCCATCTGATCATGGTTTTCAGAAGGATGTCACACACAAGTGTGCATTTTGCACACACAAGTTTTGGTTTACATTTTATGTGTACTACAACATTTGGGACAAAGTTCCACAGTATGTTTCATATATGAATTTTATTAGACAAACAGGTGGCATGCACATTAACAGCTTAACCTGAAAATGACTGAATGTAAAAAGTTTATAGATATGGTAAACTTGGGTGCTACAGTAAATGGGGGGGGGGGTTCATGACACTTGAGCTGTGAAATTCCATACTTTGTCACACTCTGAAATTTGCATGTTCATGTGGGTTTCCTCCCACAGTCCAAAGATATGTGTGGATTGATGGCTGTGCTTGTTTATGGCTATCCAGTGAAGGAGCAGCTGTTCTATCCATCAATTAGGTGTCCTGTTCACTGATAGACTGGTGTCCTGTTCACAACTTATGCTTCCAGGAAAGGGTTTGGACCACTGGGGCTTTGCACTGAACAAGTAGCTACTGACAGTGAGTGAGTATAATGAATCGAATATTAAAATGTAATATTTTTCTTCTGAGTCATATTGTGATGAAGTGTTCTTTTTTTAAAAAAATGGATTAGCTGCTATGCAAATTATCCTTAAGTGACATGATAATTCAAATATAAGGATAGCCTACTTTGTCCCACTTCTACATTACACCAAGCCTATTCTTTTAAGTTCTCATGGAGTTCCTGCAAAATATTAACACTTGAGGCAATTCATATAGAGGTAAATGACACTTCGCGCCTAAAATTGTGCCCAGAATGAGTCCAATTAATTATTTTTTAAGAATTAAAAAATATAAACCTCTTTGTTTTCAGTAAATAATAAATCAAAAATATCAAGAAGCCTTGTAATTTTTATTCCTTTTTTTCTGATTTTGAACACATTCTGCATTAGTTGGTTTGAAGCACAAGGGCTTTTTGCCTAAGTACTTTAAAAACAAGACAAGTTTTGAAGAATTCTACGTAAGATTCCGAAATAAGAAACTTTTTAAATCACAGGGTTTTTTTTCAGCCCTTGTTACAGTTTTTACATAGTATTACATCAAAAACTCTGTGTTAGATAAGGTTCCAGCAAATATGATAAGACAAGACCCTCTGAAATTGGCCATACTTTCTCTCCCTGCCATTCTGAGCAGACCACGCTTGCTCTCTGCAAGGGCACAGAGCGGCTGAGAGAAGCAGGGGGCATTAGCTGTTGCCGTGAGTGAGGTCAGCAGGCCTATGAGTCAGACAGGACCTTGGACCTAGGCTTCAGAAGGTGCTGACACAGTGACTAGCCTAGCATGTGGATACTGGCTTTTGCAGGGGCACTGTGCCTTGTGGTAGACAACTTAAAGTGGCGCTCATCATACAACTGTGTGTGAGGCTGGTAGGCAGGGGGGTCCGATGTACTTGTTTGCCAACAAGAAACAGTTCTTCAAATCCAAAGACCCTACCTAAACAGTGCATGACTGAAACAAACCAGAAAAAATCATAATAATCTTAATGACACCATAAGGGACCAAGTTAAGACATAGCACTGCGCTAAATGAGATTTCCCTTCTGTAAGACTCTCTTTTCTCCACTGAGAAGTAATCAGTGCAGAAATGCTATGGAAAGCCTTGATTACAGTCTCCAAATATCTTTAGATTAATTAAAATGTAATGGCCTAAATGTAGAAAAGATTTATCAGCTAAGAAATATTAGAGAGCGAAATCTTTAAGATTAACTAAAGGGAATACTGCCTCAGGGTGCAGTATACTTGTGTACAAGTTGTGATGAGCTCTGATGGTCTTATTCTGAAAATGTTGCTGGTGAGCTTTTGTCAAACTTTCAACTTCTCATAAATCAGCAGAACGTCAAGGACACAGATACTCGGGTTGAGATCAAACTTTACATCATGTAGTTTGCATAAAACCAAGATTCAAAAACAACCTTGGTATTCTGACCTCTATTATTGTGTCAGAGGCTGAATGGCAAAATTGTACTGTGAACAGAAACTGGCTATAGAAGAAGACAGTGTTGCATTGCATCCCTCTTTCAGTTAGCATGCCAAAGAAAAGATTCATGTGTTTGCACATCTCCAGAAAATGCTGCCTCAGTTAAATATTCCATATGATTAATGAACAACAGCCCCATATTGTGTGAAAAACAAAGCACAAATGTATTCAACAGCACAACCCAAATGACATTTAAAAATTGAAACCAAATCATTTTCCAAAGCCTCCTGTACCAATTAACCTATTGTTAATTTTCTGTTGTGTCATTTTGCTTTGTTTATTGAGTGTTTGCATTTTCACATCCTGATCATAAGTGTTATACTACCAAAGTAAATATGTTAGAAGCTCACCTTTTATGAGTGCACATAACATGTATGCTAATGTAATTGTTATGCATTTTAAATTGTAGTATGCTGCATAACCTACTGCATAAAAATATAGGTAAGATGTAAATAATATTATAATGAAAAGTTGAAAGTAAATGCCAAAATCAGCAGAGCATGGACACAAATTTTAATTAATGGGTAGTTGGTTTATATTCTACTGATCAGCCAAAGTGTCCTACCTTTTCTGTGACTACAATAACAACTTTTTACAAAAACAATAGCATGAACTCTGGTTACTATCATACTGTTTGAGCCAAACCTCATACCTGAGACAACTGTCCCTATTGGACATGCAACTGAAGAGTAGAGGAATTAAAACTGTATTGATGCTATTATAAACACAGTCAGTCTGAAAATATAGGAAGTCCTGTTTTTTCTAAGAATCTCAGGCCAAAAAAATCTATTGTTATGAAGTGCAGTGGTTTGAGCTAAAGGTTTGAACCAGCAGCAATTTTTCCATGGTTGACCAACACCATTCAAATGGACTGTCACTTGATAGCTTATTACGTGTGAAAATAATAAGAAAAAAAACATATAATAAGATAATAATACAGTACTTAGCACATGGATTGATGGAAGAAAACAAAATACAATTAAGCTAAAAAAGTGGCCTATGTGTATTTTTTAGAAGGGGACAAGAGTATACATGTATATGTGTGTGTGTGTGTGTGTGTGTGTGTGTGTGTGTGTGTATAAATATATAAAAAAAACATTTTTTGTGTGCCCCTCCAAAATCTGTGTTATATATAAAATATATATATTTAATATATAAAATAAGTGATACATATATATAAAACACACACACATCAGTGTACTTTGATCATCACTCTGTGCTTTGTTATGTTCTCTAGGCCTGCATATACAAGACATTCTTAATATTTTCAAATAGCAGCTTTTAATAACTGACAGCAGGTAATCATCACCTTGCTTCATCAGGGGACATGGCTAAAACAAAACATATAGCATATCCAACATGTCTATCCTGATAGTGTGAAATGTCTCCATTACACTATATCTGACAACCCGCAGAAACCATATGTGAATAACTAGGGAATAATTTGAATCCCAGCTGATGTTCACACCTTTTGGCCTGTTCATCATTTGAAACACTAATCTATGAAAGAGCTGTTTGAGCATGAACTCTGTAAATATTTCAAGTAAAGACATTAGGAGGTCAGCTACTGTAACGTTTTTCTTGGAACATCAATCAAAACGTTCAGCATTTCAGGTAATGATCACTCTGTTAATATTCTGTACAGGCCTTGTTATTTTCATAGTAATAAGGTCCTTCAGAAAAGTACTTTATAATACATTAAATTTCAATATGCAGTGGAGTGTGATTGTGTTTGGCTGGCAACATAAACTATGTCACCATTTGCAGGTTTGCTAGATGCAAATATACATTGAACTGAAATAATCTTTCAAACACCATTAATATTTAAACTTTAAATTGAAACTTGATATGCAACAGAGATATTCTATGCATTTTAAAGAGCAAATCAAAGGTAAATGCAGTGAAATATTGACTTTCCCTGAAAAAAATGGAACTTTTAAACTCAGAACAATGACAGACATCTCACCGTCATAGGAGCGGTGCTAAATCTGATCTTTCTCTTCTTTGGGATGTCTTCCTCATCCTCCTCTGGCAAGCCAGGGATCTCCCTGATCTCTGAACCTGGGTCGTAGCACACATCCTCGTCGCCATACATGTCATCCTCGGGGTCCGTGCAGCTCTCTCCCCAGCCCTGGTAGCATGCATCACCATCGGCATTAAAAATGACCCTCTCGTTGCCAGTATACTCCTCCTCGGGCTCCTTGGCCAGACCCTCTGCCCCCTGAGGTGAATCTTCAGGCGGACCATCTCGTGTACCTTCACCCGTCTCGCCGTCTGGCACGTGAGCAGCATAACTGGCCACGTCATCACACACTGCAGCCTTGCTTGTGGCCGGATCAGTGCTCACTCCCACTGCCTCTGTGTAGGTCCCCACCTGCTTGTGATGATGGTGCTCGTCATCCTGCTCTCTGCTTTGGATATCTCTCTGGTCCCTCTCCCTGTCTCTGGGCTCTGCCACCTTCTGCTGTAAAGTATCTGAGATGGTCTTCCCCGCCTCTGATCCCAGAATTGGACTGAGAAGGTCCTCTGAGGACGACGAGGGAGGGAGGGTGTTTTTACCAAGATACCTGTGACTGTCACATGATGGCGACCGGCGTGAGCTTGTGTCGTCCTCGCTGAGGTCAGCTGGCCGGTGGAAGCCATCAGGGGAGTGCAGAGCCCGCCCAACACCACCTTTCCTGAGGCCCAAGGCATGCTGGTGCTCGGCATTCTCAAAAACGGCGCTCAGCTGGCTCACGGTGGGCGATGAGGCCTCAGTCCTGGAGCACAGGCTGTCCAGGGAGTCTGTGCTACCTCTGTTGGACCGCGTGCCCCTCCAGTCATCCAGGTGTTCATGGGAACCTCGCTTCTCCCGACTGGATGAGTAAACAGGTGACTGCGAAGCCTCTCTGGTGCTCTGCTCAAAGAGCTTTCTGGTTTCAGAGAACTTGGAATGAGAGCCCCCTGCTCGGTCGCTTAGGGAAGGCTGCAGCTTGACCACAGAGCCGTCTGCCCTGTTGACAAAGTTTGTGGGCTTGCTGATCTTCTGAGGTGAAACATCATCCTTCCCTTTGGTTTTACAGGCAGCACCAGCATTCTCTGACCCCATCTGCATAAACATGTCCTTAATCCTGCTGACATGGCTGCCATATTGGCGGCCACGTGGCTGCTTGGGTCTGTCAGGGTCCTTATGCTTTGCATCTCCATCCTGTCTGGGCTGGTCGAAAGCCTTCTTCAAGGCTTGAAATTCAGCCCTGTAGGCGTTTCGATGGGGTGAGGCACTCCGTAGGGTGGACCTTTCCCCAGATGCCTCCGTTTTCATCATACTTCCTTCAGGAAAAGAGCCTTCAGCATCTCCAGTGTTTCATTTCACCACGTGCTCCCACACCGCATTGTGCAAAATTACCTAGAATCAAGGAAACATCTGGTCAAATGCGCAGCACAAAACTTCAACTTTCAATAATTGTGCAAAAAAACCCTTTAACTTTAATCTTTTTAATACATACAATATTTTTGTAGACTTTCTGTAGGCACAAACAGAAAGTAGGCAGTTTGTAGTGGGCTAAAAATTCATTTAAAATGTTCATATCTGGCATCTGATGCAAAGGTGTGGAGAATAAACCTCACCAGTGAGTGAATCTTTAAAGCAGATAACATTCATGAAGTAGGAAGGTCTGGCACAGGGCACCGGGTGATTTACACCCTCCTCGGAGACACATTTAGCGGCATGGGGACTCTGCATCATCGCGCATGTTCATCTGGGATGCAGCGGGACATCTGTCCCGGACAGAGGCGTCAAAACATGACATAATAAAAATAAAATCGTTCATAATAACCAGCCATAGTCGCTCAAACGCAACGAATCCAATGATCGCGGACAGGAATCCGTTGATTTCCTTTAACACACCGCCGTGACCAGTCTCGGAACATTGATACAAACATATACCTATATACATCATGTATTTTGCCATGATATGTATACAAACACGAGACCGTTTTACCTGATCGTTATTCCTATTCCATTTTCCAGCACGAGCATCCCCCGTTCTTTTGGCATATTTATGCATGATACACAAAACAAAGGCTGTGAATATAAACCCTCTTTTAATATTTTCATTCTTAAACCCCTGTCATAATTTTTTTTAAAAATGAAAAAGGGCTGCTGATGGACGCCTGGAAGTCAACATAACATCATTCCACACAGCACCTCTCATCCAACAAACCTTACGGAATATGTCACACTGACTGCACTGTGCACTTTATTCCAACATCGAGAGGGTGTAAAACTGAAAAATCGTTGTATAAATACACAAGCACCAGTGTGTCACAGCGTGGTTCGGTGGACAAACAGCAGACAGGCGCAGAGCATATTAAATGACAGCTGCATCTTAAAACAGCTATTATTTGGACTTGAATAGGTTATTGTAATTTAGACATATATCACCGCGTGAAAAGCAAGGCATGTGTTCAGTATGAAAGTGATGGTAAATGGAAACCAAAAAGCAGAAGTGAACTACATCTACATTGTCAAGCTGTTGCTACAGTGTGTGGGGGAAAAACAAAAAAAATAAGAGACACTTACGTGCACTGCATGGTTCAGAAGAGATGCTGTGGAAATACAAAACGATCTAGTATCCCGTGCGGCATGTTGGGTATGAGGTGCAGCTCGGAAAGCGCGGGTTTATCACGCGTCGGCTCGCGCAGCTCCTCCTCACTGAGCTTGAGCCCGCGCGCTCCCGCACAGCCCGAGGTCCACCCGCCACTCCGCCTATTGACACAATGTGACTCGCAGGAACGCGGCTGCACGCTCAGCAACGCAACGCCATTGCAGGCAGTGTGTGACACGGCCACCCGCACCGCGGGGGTGTCCGCACGCCGCAACACGCCGGCTTTTCGGCGCAGACCCCCCCATATGGACATGCGCGGGCTCATTTTTACTCCTTTGCGACTTGCACGTCCTCGCAGTGCGGTCGCGAGCCTAAACGGCGGCGGCGTCGCGTGCCCACCGGACACACACGGCAGGTGCCTCACCATGTTCGCCGCAATGGTTTCACCCAATAAGCCGCACGACGGGGTGTTTTTATTCACCGCAGTCCGGTATAAATACCGCAACAATTTGACACGTTTCATTAATACCGCGGAAACATGGTTTTAGATTTTACTTTTCTGCTTGCATCTTGTTATACATACGGACACAGTGAAGTAGCCATGTGTTTTGCAGCTGGAAACTAGCGCACACTGGAATACGTTTTGTGCAGTTATATTGATTTCTTGAGCCACGCGGCCTAACTTTACTTTAATAACTTAAGCTCGTTTGTGTTAACTGCTTTCTCTTTAGTTCCACTCAGCTGGATTTAATTTACTGAGAGTATTAGCGCAATAATGAGAGAAACTGTAACGTACTGTGCTGGAAAAACCTTCATTCCCAAATAAAGTTATTACCCATTTCCTGATATAGATCGGGATCGATATAAAGTTCATAAATCAAGCATATGAAAATACATGCAGAAGAAACTAAATGCATGCATGGAACGGATTACTACCAATGTATTTTTCTACAAAATGCTGAGGTGTCTGGCTACACTTTGAAAGGAAGCTATTGTCATACAAGTATAGGAACGTATGGTAAACCTATAAGAGTTATACAGAGAATATAGACACTTTTTATATTAAACTGAGGGGTTTTGTGCATTTGAAAACTGAGAGTTGGGACCAGTGGTTTGGGATATTGAGCACCTTATTAGAAAATTAATTGTGGCTTCTTGAGTTAATACATTATTCTGCAAACAGTGAAAGAAACCTTGAAGTGGGATGGAAATTATAAATGTTCATATTACAACTGCTCTTCAGTGTGACTGAGATCAGATTGTGACCATAAATATGTACTCAACACATTTTTGCAGAGGTCCTTTACTTGTTTGTGCAACTGACAGATATCAAGGAATTCCCATGCATTGTGCTTGACTCAACAGCCCCCAGTGTCTGTCAGTGTTGCTAAGCAACCTAAAAATAATCTTGGAAAAAGGTTCCTACTGGCTCTGCAGATAGGAAAAGGAATATGGCGTTATATGTATTTCCCAGCATGATCTGATTACTCCAAAAAGGCATATGAAAACAAGTCTGTCACATATCTAAGCAAATCAAGGTAAAATGAGCCATATGTTGGGAACTTTAAAGAAACCACTGGCAAATATAGCAAGGATCAATGTTTATTTTGTCAGAATGAAAGGAAAACAGAATTTATTGAGCTCACCATATGTGCAAAACCATAAGAAATCTCAACATGGCCATCTGTCTGGACTGCTCAGCAGGGGGTTAAATGGATTTTAATGTACTTTGTAGTAATGCTCTCCTCATGCAATCCTTAAGTTCTCAGACCAATGACCTTTGTAGATGTTAAACATGATTCAGTAAACTGGTAATTACTTCTTCACATTATTTATGCTTTTTACATCAGCATTTGTATACTTTAATCTAATAGTATGTTTTAATTCTTAAATGTAACTTAATTTAGTAGATTTCCGTCTGAAACCTGTTTGGAATTTTTGAAATATTTTCGGCAGACAGAAACAATGGAGATTCGCTGTTTTTTTCCAGTGCTTTATAATTTCGACTGTTTACCCACTGTAGTTTTTTCGTCATGACCTTGCTTCTGATAAGTCGCTGCGACTGAAGATTGATTGTGTGCTCTAAAGATAATGGAAGTCATTTGTAAATCAGGTTTATGTGAATAAATTGCAACTTAAAAATTCTGGGGAATGGAGGAGGTTGATAGCGTACCTTTCAGTGGGATTGCCTGGATTCACTTTAATAGTACATTTTAAATGCCATGTTACGGACCATAATTATTCTTCAAAATTTAAAATATTAATTTATATGTTTGTATCTGCTAAATGAATTTGGGCATGTAAAGTTAGTACTGTCTACTGTCGGAAGAGTTCAGATACAGTTTAAGTTTTTTTGTCAGAATTAAAATTACGAAATGCACATCACATATGGATTCAAAAATAGATATGTAATGTATAGGTTTTGTTTCCATAACTCAATGACAATCGATGCTCCGCGCATTCCATACACCGCCGAGAGCCTAATCGTGGAGCGAAAGCTGCCTTTCCATTTTAAACATGGCATCTTATTTTTCAACATGTGTGCCAGAGGTTCTAACCAATCAGAGCGCGCTCAATCTCCTCTATGCGACGGCACAACCAATCAGGGCAGAGTTCTTCTTTCCGCATTCGATGGCAGAGCCAATCAGAGAAGAGCTCAGCCTCCTCCTCCCGATGGATGCAGGGGGTAGAATCTCACTGTGAGATGCTTGAAACTGTCAGTAGTGGCGATTAAATTTAAATCGCTCTAAATGAAAACATTCACGACTTTGCACGCGCAATGGACTCAGTAGGTGTTCTCGTGTGGCTCTCGATTGGTATGTATCGCCTTTAAATAAAAACAAAATAGTGCTTTCCGGTAGCGGGCAAAGGCAGAATTATTAGAGCGGTCCGTCGTGGAAAACATGACTATCTCGGGAAAAGGCGTCTTGGGCGGCTGCATAAAGAATCCTGTTGCACCGATCACAAACAGCGGTTTTTAAATCTGGGCAATGCTAGCATTAAAAAAAACCCATGCACATTAGTTTTAACCGATGAGGTAAACGCAGCGTGTTCGCATTCCTGTTCAGCTAGCTGAGTTAGCCTGCTAGCTCGGACATCACCCCCATTGCAACATTGCCGTGTATATTTTCCCTTATTTTCATTTATTTTTTATAAGGCTATCCAAACCGCAATGCTTCCTATTCTAGTTTGTCTAATGGCGCAAAACTGTTTAATTCCAATGGCGATGGTTACACAAACGACTCCTGTCTGTTTAAAACGGCTTTACTATCTAACTACAAGCAAAAAGATGTCTTTCCAGCGCAGCCGCTCGACTGGGTGTGTCTGACGCGTCTTATTTCTGCTCACTGTGTAAAGTTTGCTTAGTTCATGCGATGGATTTCAAACGTGTCGGTGTGTTGCGGAGCGCCGGCCACATCCCCCGTTATTCGGGCCGTCAGACGCAGCGGTCTGCGTTGCAGACAAACGGTGAGTGAGCGCCTGCGCATCGCCTGCGCACGAACGCGGCGTCAGCGCTTTGCTCGCTAACAAAACTTAATAAAATGTGGAGTTTGCGGTGTCCTGGCGTTTAATACACACTACCTTTCTTTAACAATGACCTGTCTGCGCTGTCGTGTCTTTACATTTTTTTTATCTTGTAACAGTTGGGAAAACGGTCTTCTTGCTGTTACGGTGGGTCGGAATTCATAACTGACTCTACAGAGTTGAATTTGTGAAGCTTATGCTCTGTTTACGAATCACGAGAAATGAACAGATCTTAACATTCACAAATTAATGTCTGAACGAAAGTAAAGTGGTAGACTGAGGGCACCCGAAACCTGGAGGTGAGATCCACTGTTCTGCCCCGCATTTTCTACACCAGCAATAATGGCAAGTGTCCAGTAGTGATACATAACAAAATACAACTAAATGATCGCATAAACCTGTTTAGAGCCAAAGTTTTCCACTTTTCAAAATAAATGTCAGGTCTGTTTTACTTTTTTAGTGAAACTTAAAGTTGTTATACTTTTATTAATCATTATTTAGCCGATACATTTGTCCAAAGTGTTATATAATCAACCTTTACAGTGATTTACATACAAGTACCGTATTCTTATGGTATCCATTCAGGGTACATACCTTGATCTCTTACAATAGGAGTAGGGGTTCAAAACCTGGCCCTTTAAAATACTGTGTTGTTTTTTGCTGACCTGCCAAAAGCCAAAACTAAGCTCCAAAACTTGTTATTAATTCTAAAGCTGTTCAGTTTGACTTCTTGTGCCCAAAGGAGAGGGGGGAATAAAACTCGTTCTTTACCTTGGGCTTCGGTGCAACTGCTCGTTCACCCCCTGAGCTGTCGTGCTGCTCCGCCCGTTGCCTGAACATTGCAAGAAAGGTACCTCCAAGGCAGCAGCTCTGGGAAACGGGAGGCCAAAGGCCGGCAGCCGTGCACAGCAGCCACAGCCTGTCAATGGTTAAGTGCTTGAGTGCTTCTTTGCTGAGTGGTGGGTCATAAAGTCATCAAGCAGTCAGAAGTTTCCTCACAGAGCGTGAAGGGCAATCGTGTGTGCAAGAACTAAGCATTAACAAAAGGCCTTTTGGTGACGTGAGTTAGAGTTAGTGAAGTGCTTCTTTTTCTCTCCCACTATCAAACTTAAATAACGTCAATAATGGTGCGTGCTGAATCAACAGCATGATGGCATTTACTGTTAATGGGACATTTAAAAAGGTTTTACAATTGTCATTACATAGTGAGAGTGTATGTAGATACTTGGGAATTAGCAGATCTAATAAGGTCATGTCCTTCAAGTTAGCAATTGATTTCTTCTTGGACTTGTATCTCAGCAGGGGGTCTGGTTAGTAGCAGAGGCCATCTTTTCATTGCTATTTGGGCTATGTGGCAGTTTGTTCTGTAATATCTTTAATGCAAGATGCTTTTTTAAATAAAATACCAATAGCGATAGCGTAGTAGAAAACAGTGACTCAAGATGCAGCATGTTTGTTGACTCCTTGAGCAAAATAAATAATGGTAATAGGCAGCTTCCGGCAGGGAGACATTTTATGGTAACTCATTGAAAATGTCACCTGGATTTTCAAGGACAAAATATCAACTGGCCATCAGAAGTAAGTAAAATTTAATGTGTGACTTATGTGTCCTGATTCAGTAGGGAATTTAAAGGAACCTATAACGCCAGTTTGGTAAAAAGGAAAGTGGTCAGGAGTACTGTGAAATGGTCCCAAAGTCCCTCAGTACTATATGACTGTCACACATGACAGCTAAGATACGGGATCGTAAAATGTGACAATTTTGCTATTACTGCCACTCTTTCCAGACTCGTTTATGGACATGATTTGTTACAGAACATCAGTCTATTTCTGGTTTTTAAAGAGAATTTTATTGCCGCTGTTGCCAAAAGCAAGCATATCTATGGTCATTTTACACTTAATTTTATGTACGTGCATAACTTTTAGCATGTTAGTCACCTTTAAAAACAATAGAGAAAAAGTAGCATAAATCTGTAAGGAGGGGTTGATGTCTCCATGTTTAAATAATTAAACTTAATCAAAACTGTGCAAATTGCAAGTCATTTAATAAGATGTTATGTGTTCCTTTTTAATATACGTTTCGACGTTAATGTTGCTCATTTTGCCGCTCTTAACCTAACTGCACTAATCTACTGTAATTATCACATATTATCCTTATTAGGATTTAGTGATTTTTTTTTTTTTTTGAGCATCTTGGTTGAATTGCAATGGTTTCATGTCATAGTTTTTAGCGTTTTAGGGACCACTGCACTATCCCCAAAGTGACATGTTCTGAATACACTGCCTTAATATATTAGCCATAGATTTTTGAAGTATTGCATTAGATGTTTTTTAGTGTATACAATCATTTGTTAAGAATTCAGTTCTGTTCTATGTATATGGAAGTGCTGAAATATTCCAGAATGAATGCCCTTGTTCCAAGCTGCGCAGAGAGTACAGTGGAGGCAGCACATGACGTAAAAGGATTTCCATTTCAGAAAGTGAGCTGGTGCACCGATGTCATCTGCTCACCGAGCAGTGTTATGTGTTTGAGAAATAATACGCCTACGAGTCACAGTCTGACAAAATGGCACCTTTATTCCAAAAGTGAGAGTAAAGAGGATAGTGCAGACGTTCTGTAAGTCAAGAGCAGTTTAAAGCCCAGCACAGTGTGCAGTACTGTCGTGGAATAAGAAAGATACATATTTGAATAGCCATTGATTTCTGTCTCTCTCTCCTTCCCCCCTTTAGTTGTCACTATACTTTCAAGGTCGCATGCGGACCGCAACGTGTACCCATCTGCAGGGGTCTTGTTTGTTCATGTGCTTGAAAGAGAATACTTCAAGGGGGAGTTTCCTCCCTATCTGAAACCAGGTATGACTGATTTTAAAATGTACGTTTTCATCACTTCTGTTGCATCTTCTTTCTGTTTAATGCAGTGGTTTAAGCTTTGAACTTGTAGGGGATATTTATTAAATGTATGGCAGTAAACTTTTTTGACCAGTTTAAAAAATTATACTTTTAAAGAACAACATGCAAGCTATATGACAAATGTCATGCTATTACCATCACCTCCTAACACATGGCAGCAAATCTCCTGCAAACAGTGGCTTTAGTGGCATAACTGTAGGAAGACCTAAAGATGAAAAATGCTAACACTGTTTTGTAATACTCCATTCTACTGAGAGTATTTTGTTTTGAAGGCTGTTTCTATTACAAAACATTCTTGAATAAATCAGATTGTACCATTTGCCTGTGTGTCTGTATGGGGCTGCAGGTGATGCCAGCAATGATCCGATCACGTTTAACACCAACCTTATGGGCTACCCGGACAGGCCAGGATGGCTTCGCTACATTCAGCGCACACCACACAGTGATGGGGTGCTGTACGGGTCCCCTACAGCCGAACAAGTCGGAAAGCCCACGGTCATCGAGGTACAACCTGATGTCGCTGACCCCCCCCCCCACTTTTTTTTTTTCTTTTTAGGAATTAGCTGATGCCTCACTTAAATTTGCCTTAGTAAATCTTAGTCATGGAAGTGCATGGATCATATTTTCCTTTGTAATATCAGCATACGTTTATGAAACATGATGATAATTTTGAGGCATATTTTGGCTGCCTTAGAATGATGATGGTCTACTTTATACTGGGTTCCTGCTGTTTTTTCCTGCATAGAGTGCAGTGTCATCATAAAGAATTAAAGCTGGTCTTGCCTTTGGTTTACCAAAATTTTATGGCGTGATTGTGTGTCTCCATCTAGTTGCCTCTCAGATGCACATTAGAAAACTGCCCCTAATTCCTAGTGTTCTTAACTGGTTCCGTCTCCATTGAGTTCAGGCGACTGGAGAAGTACTCTCATAGGCTGCCCTCAAACAAGATTTAAAGTCCTGCTTTTGTGCCTTGCAGATTACAGCCTATAACCGGCGCACATTTGAAACTGCCAGACACAACCTCATCATTAACATCATGTCCACAGAAGGTGGGAGAATACGTTAGGCAACACAAAGCCACAGTAGTGAATTTGTACAGTAAAATCTACAGTGCAGTCTTTTCTGTAAAGAATGAAATCTATTGTTGGCAATTGATAGCTTGTCTGACACTTATTCAACAGTGAGTTTTTGAGTCTGTATTGACCCCTTTATACATTTTATACATTTGGGTATTCTTACTCCAGCAATTCATGGCATGTTCCTTGCATAATGGTACAAGAGCACTAGCAGGGAGAAGGACTTAAACCAGTAGCCTTCAGGTTTCTGTCCTTAACTGCTGTACTAAATCCAGTATAGCTTTGCATTACTTATAGATGGACAGTATTGGATTTAACCTTCAACTTAAGGGGGAGACACTTTCTGGGACTCCACCTCAGCAAAAAATGTTGAAATACATCTGAATTTGGAGTAATTGTTGAATACAGTACTGTATTTTTTTATATTATTTTTACATTTTTATTTTTTTAACACAAAAGTTTCTACAATTTAAAATTCATAATGTTTAAAAATAATAATAATAAAAATGTTAACATTTCAACTTTTTCTTCAGCTATTTCAAAATTATAAAATGTATTAATGCATTTCTGGTAATAAAAGCAACCGCTCAAGACAATTTTGGAATTTTTTTAGAAAGTTTTATTTATAAAGTATTAATATGATGAAGGTTTCAAAAACATGATGCATTTATTAAGGGAGTGATGGAAAAAAGTGTTGTTTATAAACACTCGGGAGATAGCTATAATGTACCTGATGGCCTCGCTATATGTTTAAAGAATCAGTGACCAATCTGTGTAAGGGATTTGCAAATTCTTCAGCAAATAGTTAACCCTCAGTTGCTTTTTCTGCTGCTCTCTCCCATGGCAGAGTTTCCCCTGCCATACCAAGCTGAGTTCTTCATCAAGAACATGAATGTGGAGGAGATGCTGGCCAGTGAGGTGCTGGGTGACTTTCTGGGTGCTGTGAAGAATGTGTGGCAACCAGAACGCCTGAATGCCATCAACATAACTTCGGCGCTGGACAGAGGTGGCCGTGTACCCCTGCCCATCAATGACCTGAAGGAAGGGTGAGATTGCGTGCAGATTGTGACCTCACCAGGGAGAAGGAAACTTACGGGAAGCTGAAAGATATGGTCACACCTACAAAGACCAGGCTACCTGTTGTGTCACATCTGTTATAGCTTTCTTCCAGATCCAGAATATAAAAGGAAGGGATGGATTGTCTCTGCAGCCATCAGTTCATTACTAAAGAATTATGGTGTACCAACTATATTTGTTGGACTGGGTCATCTGTGATGTACATTTAAAAGATTGTTTTGCATTAAAGATGCATAAAATGTTGTGATGAGGAGGAAGTTCCATACCATTGTGTTCAGTAACCCTATAAGTACTTAATAAAGCATGCATTTTGTTTTGGAAACTGAAAAGCTTAGAAGAGAAGACACAGATGTATTATGGTTTGGTTCCATAAATGGCTGCACCTGTCACACCCAATTGTGCCCACATCTCTCATTTTGTTGATTTAGTGGCCAGAGACATCATTTATATTGCTCTGTTGTTTCATCTGCCCCAACAGTTCATACATTTTTATGTGGTTAAGAAGCTTTAGGATAAAGTCACAACCAAACCTGACTTGGCTGGATAAATACACTCATAATAAGCAAATGTAAGAAGTAGTATGGTGTCCTACATAATTTTAGGGCAATGATGAATACATTTAAAATTTGTCAGATAACGTTTATGCAGCTTATGTCATTTTGAACTTCTCGGCATTTATTTGTCAGATCTCGGCTGTTTATTTGTAAACATTGTCGTGTGAAACTCATCAGTGTTCGCAGACAGTAAGAGGCTTGTGGTGTCTCTGCAGGGTGTACGTGATGGTTGGTGCCGATGTGCCCTTTTCCTCTTGTCTGCGTGAGGTAGAGACGCCGCAGAACCAGCTGCGCTGTAGCCAGGAGATGGAGCCTGTCATCAGCTGCGACAAGAAGTTCAGGGCACAGTTCCACATTGACTGGTGCAAGATATCCCTGGTGAGGCTGTGAGACCCTGCAGCATTTGACAAGCTAGCTGGTGCAAGATGCATTATGGGATCCTGGGCTGTTAGTGCAAAAGTGGCGTGGCCTTCTTCATCTGAGATGGGTGCAGAGATTGAAGGTTAATGGATAAGGAGGAAAAGCTGAGAGATTTAGAAAATCAGGCAAACTTCTGTTTTTATTTTAATTCAGGAATCAAAGGTATTTTGATATTCAAGGTGATGCAGAGACATTGTTAACCTTTGGCTTTATCCTACAGGTGGACATCACCAAAGTGGTCCCCGTGCACAGAGAGAAACCAGAACCTGGAACAGGCATCTTGCCAGACATCGGGGAGTATAAGCCCCCCTCTGAGTCGCTGGAAAGTAGGGACTATTTTACAGACTTCCTAATCACGCTGGCTGTGCCCTCTGCGGTCGCCCTGGTCCTGTTGCTCGTCCTCGGCTATTCCATGTGCTGCCGTCGCGAAGGGGTGTAAGTTTGCAGCTCCCTTTTTCAAGGAAAATAGCAAAAAAGGTCAATCTTCTCAGTTGAAATCGTTTTAAGGCTGTAGTCATGAAGTACCAGCAATCACACTCGTATATGCGGAGAAAGATCACGATGCACATAGTGCATGAAGGGACATTAAGGGTGACATTTCCCAGTTCTATTACACAGTACTGCTTTTGAATTTAGTTGAAGAATTTCTAAAAAAATCTTTGGGCATGGCAAGTTGTAGGGATTTGTTTATAACTTTGCATACTGAACCCCTCATGGCGTTTTAATATTGTTTAGTGAAAGCTTTCACTAAGCTTTTATATATTTTAAAGAAAGCAATCCTTTTGACAAGCTTTTAAAAGTACAAAAATAGTCTCCTTATAAAAAAGCAGCGTCTCATTCTCACACATTGTTCTCTTGTGTATATATGTGCCATTCATCAGCTGAGATGGATTATTTTATTTTGTTTTCTCATACCAGTCTTCATAATCATCATCATTTTCATGATTATCATTGTTGACTGTGAGAGATGTGACTTTCCTCATCAGACTTGCAGGGACTGGGAAAAGCCGCCCCCCACCATCACTGCTGCTACATGCTCCCCGACTTCATCGACCCAGCTTGCTCTCCATTAGGTTGTGTGTGGATGTCTTAACTATTAATATTAGTATTTAATTCATTCATTTTGTTTTGTTTCTAGGGAAAAAAGAAACATGCAAACCCCAGAGTAAGTGTCTTCCTTCCTGTGTTTCATTTTTTTAATTTTTCAGATAGGTATGACGTCTCCATTTAAAATTTGTTTCCTCAGCGTTCCTTCACAGTGAACTGTTTGTCTCCACACGAAATCATCCATCCTTCGCCCCATCTGTTTCTGCACTCCATTGTGTGGGAAGCTGCTTAATCCCAGGGAGATGTTAGACAGAGGCGGCCACTTCGTATTGACCCTCATTCTCTGTGGACGGATACACCCAAACTGACGGGGGGTGGGGTGGGGGGTCAGCTTAACAGAGGGCCTTAACCTGTGGCTGGCCTCTTAATCCCTTAAGTTGCAGAATAAAACTCAAAGCAAGTGTGTGCAAGCGATCTAATCTAGTAGAAACATGGGGCTTGTCATGTCAGGTGATGCAAATACTAGGTTTCCTACACTTCAGTTGCTCAGCTTGGCAAGGTGCACCTCCTTAAGAGCCAGGGCTGCAAACACACTGCTGTCACCTCTCTCCAGCATCCAGCTCGTCCACCACAGCTCCATCCAGAAGTCCACCAAGGAGCTGCGCAGTATGTCAAAGAATCGCGAGATCTCGTGGCCCCTCTCTACACTGCCTGTGTTCCACCCCGTCAGCGGGGAGGTGGTGCCCCCCATACACCCGGACAGCTACGAGACCACCAGCATGCCCCTGATGCAGACGCAGACGTGAGTGGCCGTGTTTCATTGCGATGTGGGAGGGACTTGAGTATCTGGCTGCCGGCATCATGGAGGATTAAGAAGTCATGATCTTGGTATTTTTCAACATTTTTGCCTTTACTTTAGGATTGAGAACTTCACTGAAAACAAATTTTGGTTATAAAATAATATCAGCAAGAGAAAAATGTATCTACTGCATAGATGGTAGTTATACTGTGATTCAGCACCAATAATTGTATCTCTCAGGTCAAATGACCTTTAATTTACTTTGATGGAAGACAGTGATAGAAGGTACAGGGTGTAAAATGTATTTTTGACTGTGTCAGAAAGAAACCTTTTCTCTTTAAACAGAAATCTCCAAAATCAGATGCAGATTCCACGACAGCAGCCATCAGGTTGGTTGAATGTAGCTAGACTTATCAATTTATTTTTTAAAATAGTCTTTTATAGTTTATATACCCACACATGCAGTGCATGTATATAATATACAGTATATAAATATGGACGAGATGTACACAGCTATATAGATTTAAAGGATTTTTTAAAGGAAACAAAAAATTTAGTTTAACAAAAGAATGAAAAAATATTACAAGAATAATTTCCTTTAGTATTGTCGTGTACGGGACTGAGATTCATAGTTTGATTTTGTCAGTGAGAAACCCTCCCTCCTCCCAGTCTGCATATGTGTTCGAAATGGTAACAGGCTTCATGTTGCTTAACTGCACGTTTTGTTTATCCATTTACTGCTAACAAAGGAGATAATTATTGTATGTCAACATTTCGAAGGCTGGAGGCAAGTACATTTTGCATTTGTTAGTATTTTGTCTATTGTCACAGATCAGTTAGAAGTGTCACAAGTAACACTGATGTTTGCAGTTGTAACTGATAAAATTAATTAGTATGTTACAAAAAATTTTTAAACAAGCCAGTTTATTCAAAGGGTAAAAAAAGGATAATTTTATGAACTTTGTTTTTCACGGTAGGTAAATGGTATTCCTGAAGAAAGGAAGGTGGCAGAGGCACTGAATCTGTGACTGGGTGCTTGAAGGGGGTCCCCATGGCATCGTTTTTGTATCCTGGTGCCAACCAGTAACACAGTATTGCAGTGGAAATGTACCAAGCCCTGTAAATAATATACAGACTCATAACACACTAATGGACTATCAATTTTTGAAACAATGGCTATTTTGTAATTTTTGTGGAACATTTAGTCTGGTTTAAGGAAATGTGATGCGGAGTAGTCACTTTTTAATGGCAAAATATTTCTTTAACTGCTGATTTACAAAGAGGACAAATAATGCAGACTACTTGTAATGTTAAATGTTGTCATGTACTGGTTTATTCTGTTACCCAATAAAATGTTTAAATACTTCTCCGCTCATTTCCCTGAACAGTATATGGTTATGGACAAAAAGTCCCTCACAGACCAGAAATGATGCTGTGCTCCTCCTTGGACACTTGGTGGCCCCAGAGAGAAAGGAACAAAACTGAAGAGTCACGGCCTCAGTCCTGTTGCAGAACAAACTACTTCTGTTCCTCAGAAATGCTAAATCCCTTCCAGTATCCAATTTTTCTCTTTCAGATACATTTTTCTCTGGATCTAATGGCAACATAAATTAGCACCACGTTATGCCATAACCAGATTTATATTTCCTAACAAATTTTCTATGCAGCTCCACACAGTTTTTCATCAAAATGGTGCAATGGACAAACAAACATGCTTAAAGTTCTACCTACTGTCAAATGCACTTCTGTTTACCCAGCACTATGTCCTTCTGGAGAAAAGTGGTAAATTAATAATGTGGTCACCTTAATTTGATCATGTTGCTATTCATGTTGCTGTAAACCTTAGCAGATGTTTTCACCTCTCTTTACATATTGTATGGAGGAACATCAAGTTCTACACATCAAAATGACCAAAAGCAACTTTTATTTGAAGGATCGTTTATAATTAACAATGAATTTACAACAAAAGCATTTATAAATAAAAACGGGTTAAACTTCCCGTTAAGACTTCACAAATAAATTCACATTAAACAGTACTAGATAGGGTGTTAAGAATAAAATTTTAAGATTTAGCTGCGGCTTTAAATAGAACATAACCAAAACCATATATACAAAACACAATACATTACCTTTTGGTCACAATATAAGGTAATGTGCATTATATAAATCAAGATACAGATACTTTACAAAAAATAAATGTCAATTCAGTTTGAACAATATATGTATATAATTTTTTTCTGTATCAGCTATAAACCAATAGACTCATAATAATAAACTCAGAAGTTCCAATACCACATTAAAGCAATTGATGAAAGGTAAGCATTCCTTGCTGTAAATTAAAATACGGAGACATATACGGGGTCACAATTGTTTTCTCCAAAAATATATTCAAAATGCTCCGATGTCCTGCGTATAAACGAGTTGCACTGTGCCGTGCTATTTATTACATAGTAGGTACAAATATTTTTAAGTTACGCTTTTTGTAACTTGCATTATCAGTGCCTTATTCAATCCACCTGCACCTCATACTAAATGTCAAGGTGGAATTAAAATTACTTGAGGCTGTTTTTACTTCATTTTCAAGTCAGTCAAACTTCCATACATTTGGGTATAGGTTAAAAAGTCACATGGACTCACAGGGTTCTGATCAGGCCCTTGGTCTTTCTGTACACACTTAGCAAATGATGCGACAACCATTAGTATACAGTACTAGTTCTGGTTGTATGAAACAGTCTTGTTCTGGTTAATCCACATACTTCCACAACCCAACTTGTTTGAGAGGAATGGTCAAAACTGGTACATCCCTCTTGCTTCCCAATATGCGATGCCTTCCTTCATGCTCGTGTGTCACTCCTGAACCTTTGCCATTGTTTATTAATTCATTATGGCACATTAGTAACAATAAAAAAAGTAGTTTGCAACAAAAGTTTTACTGCATGGACCTGTCAGTTCTGAATGAAATGTAGTATTTCTCTATCTGTCCATCTGACCACATCGTGATGCAACCTGCAGTTCATCTCGCACCTCTGGCTTTCTTGCAGCTGTGGGATTAAGCTGAGGAGTCAACTGTGAAACATGGCAATCTCAGAAAGGCATCCAAATGAACGATGACACATAGTCCTTTTAAAAACCGCGACTGTCTGGGATAGCAAGTATTTCAAATGGATAGACCTGTTAAAATGGCTCAGCGGCATGTCAGCTTCACAGAAGACCCTGATCTTCAGAAAACTTTTTCACCGTTTGCATTCGGAGAGAAACAGGAGAGCTTAATGAATTTGCTACCCTGTTCCCAGGGCAGTAAGTAAAACAAGTCAGCGGGTTGGTTGATCGTCCACTTCACAACAGTCATAACTCCACCTTAAAATAACAAGATCTCTGCAACATACAGGACAAGGCAAGCATCTAGTGGGCCCCACACACACACACACACACACACACTAGTGGTACACCTTCCAATTTATAACTCAATGTTAGAACACAATTTTGTTAAAGTATTTGTTAAGGAACCTTCAAAGTGCATTTTATGCATTGTCTGAGACGACGACACAAAAGCAAGGCCTAAGCAAATTCAGAAGAGCAGTCCTGGGCAAACGTATGAGAGAAACAAAAACAACCCTGTATAAAACAGAAACCCAACCCATCAAAAACAGTGCATCTCTAAAATGTCTGAATCGGGGGGACAGCGCCATGTAGCACACTGGAAAGAATGGGTGCTGTTGGGCCACCATGAGGATGGAGATATTGCTGCTTTGGATATGTTCAAAATAATGTGATTTCTGCAGCAATGCAACACCAGGCCTGTACAACTCCCCTCAGGCAGCACGTGAGCACAGGGCTGCAGGAGAGCAATGCCACCATGGAGCCAGCTCAGCTGTGCAGTGTCTGCCACCATCGCTGCCTGTGGCACGAAATGGGCCTCCTTACATGGAGGACCGTAAAAGGGAATCTGTACATTTGGAACCCATATCTTTTTGCTGTCTTAACCATGAACTAAAGCAGTCAAATCTGAGCTGCTGTTGCAAAAATAAGGTTGCAAGTTTCTTGTCTCTCGGTCGGCCTGGTCACGCTTAGCGCCCTGCCTGGTGTGTGCTCAGCAGCAGCACGGCCCCCAGGAAGACAGCCATTCCCAGGATGCGTCGCAAAAGGCCCGGGCTCTCTTTGGGGATGGCCACCTGGGCGAGGTCATTGGTGATCTGCGAGATCTCATGTGCCACGCACACAAAGATGAAGGTGCTGACAATGACGTTGAGCATGGGGTTGCCTGGTACCAAAACCAAGATGCCCTTGGTGTCCGCTGCCAGCCAGATGTGGTACTGACAGATGAAGAGCTGGGAAAAGACACAACATCTTTTCAATAAATCATCAACAGCTCTCTATATCTACTTAATACTTGTTCAGTTTGAACTTTGAAAAACTTAAAACCATTACAAACAATAACTAATAATTATCTGTTTTAAGTGTGAAAAAGGCAAATTTGTGCACACTAGAGGCATCTGGTGGCAAAATGGTTAGGGCTGCTGGCTTATAATTTGAAGGATGCAAGTTTGTATCCTACTCTGCTACAGTATTCTTAATGCATTTATCCTGAATTGATACAGTAAGACTTCAATAAAAGGGTAAATCACTGTAAGTTACCTTGGGCAAAGCAGTCACATAACATAATTAATAATAATCCCTTGATAGTTAGTTATCAATAACTGATTATGCAACGTCGGGTCCCAGTGGAGCAGAACTCATTCCAGGCGCACAGGGTAAGGTACAACCCTGTACAAAACCCCATTCTATTGCAATCACACTCATTCACTCACAGTCACACACCACTGGTAATTTAGTGTCACTAATCCACCCGAAATTTGTGGACTGTGGGAGAAAATCCTTGCAAACACAGGGACAACACACAAGCTGCATAGAGACAGAACCAGATTCAGACACACTTTTGAAAAGCACAGTCTAGGAGCTGGTACAATACTGTGAGACTCAATAATAATAATAATAATAATAATAATAATAATAATAATAATAATATCTGCAGGAGCATTAACATTCACCTCTAAACACAACAGACACAGAAAATTATTCCTCCTGAAAAGAACATCCAGTGTCAAAGGTTATGAGCAAACAAACCGATTCTATGGCTTCAGTAAGGTTCATTTCAGGTCAAGTTTTTACAAGCAAACAAGAAGAAAAAAGGCATGAACTTCACACAGGTCTCATGTCTTTTCTCACCTCTAAAGATATCTTGCCAAACCATGCAAAGAAAGAACTATATAAAGAGCGAATATATCCAGGAATGTTCCGGATTAGAATGAAAGCCAGTATCTGTGAAAACAAAAGGAGCAATCATAAAAAAACGGTTGCTTGCTAGTTTCATTTCTTTTAGATTTTTTTAGATATTCAAAATTCAAAAAATATTTACCTGCACAACAGAAATATATGGATGCAACTCATTGCATTCAGTCTTGTTTTTACAGCTGCTCGCCCATATGGAATACGTCTGTTATGGAAAAGGAAATCATTTCAGAAAATTTAGGTGTCCTCAAGTCTCTATCTCTCACAGTGCGCATGCACGCACAGACACACACACACACACACACAGTAGCATCTTATGATTTCCTTACCAGAAATGAGACAACAGACACAAACAGTAAACAGTTGGAGATCCTGTTTGAAAACAGAGCTTCTCCCTTCCCTTCTGACAGGACCTGACACTTCTGTAGCACCAAGTACACGAAGGCAAACAATATTCCATAGATGACAGCCTGTAGAACAAGGTCGGGAAAAGACATTTTTTAAATACATCCATAGTCTATGGAAATACATAAAGTATCAGTGAAAAGTGTGAGGACAGAACACATGGACAACTTGGACAATACTTGTGTGGGACAAACTGGACAGAAGAGTCAAAGCAAAGCAACCCAAAAGTGCCTTACATGCAAAATAATTTTTTTAAAAATTATTAAAATGCACAACAAAAAAACCAACATATTTGGTAGTTTACATAATTGGCAACCAAAATTATTAAACCCTACCACTTATCCAAATAATTAAAACTGCAGATTCTCTTTTAATTGTGAGAACTGTAATTGAGGTCAAGACTCTCAATGTGACAGAAAACTAACAAGTATATACAGTAGTTAGTTTTTTTTATGTAGCAAGCATAGCATTCTGTCAGTCACAGTACCCACTGAGCAAGTAAAAGGACTGCGCAACATGGGAAATGTTGCTGTACTTAATAATAATGCACTTCTGGAAAAAAGGTGTGTGTACACTCACTGGCCACTTTATTATCATGTACATGTGGCCATTCATATATACAGCTCATATTGCACAGCTGACTGTACATTATTGTGACTGCAGACATAAAACAGGCCAAGAGGCCCAGTTACTGTTTGAAAAAACAGTAGAATTGACCAGGAATGTGGTCTAAGTGACTTTGAACATGTCTTGATCATTGATGCCAATTGCACTATTTCCAGCATTTCAATAACAGGCAACCTTGTGGGATTGCTGCACTCTACAGTTCCACAAACATCGCAGTGTTATTATTTTACTACAGTAGTCTGTACTGTTCCACTTCTCAAGTCAACAGAGCATCTCCGGGATGAGGTGGAATGTGACGTTCACAGAATGAATGTGCAATCGAAAAAACCTGCAGGAACAGCAAGGCTGACAAACCACCATGGAAAAAAAGTCTATGGAAACAAGTCCAGCACCTTGTTGCTGAATTCATACTGTTTCGGTGTGAGTCAAAAGAGGAACCCATTGAGCAGGTGGTCTACCTAATAAAGTGGCCAATGTGTGTATATTTTCATAAGCCATTTCAATTATGAAATGTATACATATCTCCACCATGTAACTTACAAAACGATCCAGTTTCCACCGAAACCACCATTCATGAATGCTTCCTTGTAGCTCAAAAAGTGTTGATATGGGCCATACAGAGAAAATGTTCTCAAAAAGGACCTGGAATCAAGAAACTAAGATCAACAAACCAAGGTTCCCAGGTCACATTTTTCGGCTCAAAGGGAAGATGTTGCACAAACACATGTGTACCTTAACTCAAAAAGTTTAGAAGTTGAGCTTACCTCAGAGTATGAGAAGCAGCATATGAGCAATAGTAAACATGCAATCTTCATAAGGACTCCCAGGTGCCACATACCACTTCCTGTTGAGGGACAAATAATATATTAATATTGCTGACCTCTCCTGGGTCCTACCTCATGCACCAGGAAAAATGGAAAGTTACCGTTGGCTTTTTTCTGGGTAATCTGTGGCCAAATAGCAAGCGTGCTGTAGATAACCACAAACCAGAAGGTCACCAGGGGCACAAAGTAGTAGAACTGGTAAGGCCGGTCCATCACCAAACACAGCACTATGACTAAGAAATTCAAGCGAAAAAGAACCTGCAGAAGAAGACAACATGGGGAAAAGGGTGAGTACACAGGACCCTATTCATTACAAATCAATTAGACAGGAACATCAGTGGTTATCTGGGTAATTGGTGAGCAATTAAAGGGGTTTTTTAAATTGATTTATACTAAGCCAGTTATATAAGTTTGGTTGATTTATATAATTTGTACAGAAAATAGGAGTACAGTGACTCCACCCATCTGTTATGGGCAAGAGTCAAAGGTTTCTGATTCTCCGTGTTTGCAGTATTAGCAGGTACCGGTCACTGACTGCCAAGTCAATATTCTCACCCGCCACTGACTTAAATCATGTATCAGTTAACCTCTTGTGCACCATGAATGTATTAATAACGCCATTTCCATAATTCCATTATGAGGAATGTGTGTAACTAGTTCAGTGAAATCATCCAATTGGGTAAACTCCCAATGTGGGTGGAGAAAAAAGACACTTCCTGAAAAATATGGTGTAAGAATACAAGGTTAACACAGAAATACTTTATAATAATATAACCTCTTTTTCAATGCAGGGTGGAAATAAAATGACTGAAATGGGCAAAATCCCCCCGTGCTCAGTAGTAAGGCACACTGTACTGAACAAAGTAAGCTATAAGAGCATGACACAGGGGTGCTCATTTCTGGCAAGGGCAAGTTTGAGAAATTATTGGTTTGCTTGTTATGTCAGCAAGTTCTGGAACATATCCATGTGTGGGTCATATAAATAGATTCTCTTTTAATTTAATTTGCTGTATTCACATACTTTTAATTATTGGGTTCTGAATCAGAAGTGGTTATGATATGTTAACAAGTCATACAGGTTTTATACTAGTTAATGTTCCCATTTCCCCGATTACAAAAATAAGCACCATTTTCATCCTTGGTCACAAGAGAATTAATGGATGAGGTACAATGTGATATAAATGTGTCAGAGAAAAAACAAACATGTAAATAAAGAAAAAATACTGAGTTTGCGTTTAAGTCTTACCTGGCAAACTCTATATAATCCAAAGTCTCCTTTCAGCCAGAAAAAGGAAAAATGCCCATAGCCTGTTTGAAAGAGATATGCTGCAACCAGGACTCGAACATGCATATAGACGGGTATGAACTGAAAAAGAAAGTTCAGAATATATTCAAATGCACATTAAAAAAAAAAAAGATTGCCACACATCCCACAATTACTGCAAGTGAAAACAAAATCAGTGTTCTAAAAGATACTCACAGCACTCGCACCAGATATATGATAAATCAGTATGACCAGCTGCATCCACCCTTTCCATTCATCTGTCTGCTCTCTGTTGAGCAGCTTGGCCTAGAATAAACAAGTTTTTAAAAAAATCTTCATTTTTCTAACATTTATTTCTCAACGCAACAAATGGAAAAGATGCCACCTTATCAAACTCAAGACAAGATTTCAGAACAGCAATAATCAAATTCATATTATGACTTAATACATGTTCATAAATTAAAATTTGTTCCTGCACGGAAAATGAAAATCAAGCTTAAAAACATCAGTTGTTTTTTTGATAATATAAGAGGTGCCATTAACAGAGCACCTACAAATTCAACTTGGGGACATGAGTATTTAGGAAAAGGACCCATAGTTACCTCCTTACTGTTCTCACTGTAGAAAATGCCCAGAACAAAAATGTATATTAGGGGTATGAAGAAGGTCGAGTGAGTATAGAACTTCTGCTCCTTCATGAACAGGTCTGCCCGGTCGCACATGTAGAAGTATACCATGATGAGGCCCATCTTGCAGATTGCCTGGAGAGCCCCCTTTGGACCAGTCACTGAGGTCACCAAGACAGGCTTCTTCTCACTCCCACTCTCCACATCCGCCACTGGCTTGGTCTTGTGGTGCCTGCTACGGCCCAACAGGTGGAGGACCAGGAAAGCTACCGCGGCCACTAAGAAGACACAGGCGGTCAGTTTCTGCAGGATGCTTGGCAGAGGGAGTGGTTGGCAGCAGGACCCATCGACGGGCATCAAGACCCTGTTGCACACAGAGTTCATCAACACCATGGCCCCCTGGGACAAAAGAACACAACTGAAATGAGGACCTTGTATTATACAATAAGACACAACACCAATGACACTCAATGGAAAAAAGGTGAAATACAGACTATAATTTTAATTTCAGTAATTTGTGAAATGTATATAGCATTAAGATTTTAAGCTATGATTGCACAAGTCTGATTTTAAAAGCCAAGTTTTTGCATAACCCCTGTATATTACCATACCTTGTAGTACTAAGCACCAGTTAAAATGTTTTCTGTAAACCCACAGGGACACAGTGTCCTTAAAAATCAAGCTTACACAACCCTTCTGTCCAACCCTAGATTGGACCAAGATTCAAAGGTACAGTATGCATTTTAGACCTGGTCAAATGGATGCACTCAACGCTGCTGGACACATTTTTTACCTACCACGTCCCTGGTGCCCTCAGGCAGATGCAGCCCATCCACAGAGTCAGAGATGGTCTCCAGAGCAGCCTGTCGGGCCGCACCGAGGATCTTCACCCTGGTCGGCGAGCTCCTCTTGCTGCTATTCAGAGCATCCACTGCAGCCTCATTGTAGAGTTCTATCTGTTCATTTGTGATCATTTTCCTACTATCACTCAGCTTCTCTTCATACACTGGATCTAAAACAAAGGAAAACCTTAAATATTACACAGGGGAAATAATGTACATTCCTGAGTTGGTCAGTACTACTAACAGTAAAAAACTACGTAGTGGATTCTCAACTTCCTGAATATAAAAAGGTCAGGGTTTGCTAAAGTCTTAGACATGACTATAATATATCTTCAACATAGACTGAAATTACAACTAACATAAAACTGACTGAAAATAAATATATGTTGCCTCCACAAATTCCTATTTAACGGAGATCTTTCAGTTGATGTATCTCATGAATGAGTGCAAGACATCTTTTTATTGATCACAAACAGTCAGGAAACTCATAACTCAAATATTTGTAATACAAGGACATGGTGTATATAAGCATAAAACTATCTAAACCTCCATTTCCATCCCAATTCAAGTTATTTTGCATGTCCATTCAAATATCATACCCCACCCTATAGCTGTCACAACTGCTGGCAAAATTTTCAGGAAGAATATGGCTAGCAGAAATGAAAAACAATGAATTTCAGTTGTGATCCTCTGCTGAACTCAAACTTTATGTAGGGGTACCCACACTTGTACAGATCTCTGTGTGCTCTAACAATACACAGCCTTGGACTTTCCAAGTAAATTAGTTATCCAGATGTTCCTTAAATACATTAGTCCCTGATATAACGGTGCTGGAACTCTATGAACTTCACACAACTCATATAAAAATCTCCACATCTTACCTTGCAGGACCCAGTAGACCTCAATCTCTTGGGCCAGCTTCTCCAGGACATGTGCAATGGAAGAAATGTTTGTTTTATACTGATGAAGAGATTCAGTGCTGCCACTGTTTAACTTAATGGACCACTGTGGAGAAGACATGACATCATCAGCACAGCGAGGCTAAATCCACGAAAGATCTTTTTTTAAAATTGTGATATCCCCATCTACTTACAGTGGCTGCTCCCATGACAACAACATCTGGCTTTGGAGAGGCACTCTGTACATTTCAACACATATATAAGAAAATTCATACAATTATATTTTTTCCACAGTGTATAATTCTCAACAAAATTTAGTTTATTAATTCATTTAGCTCACATTTTTCTCCAAAGCAACTCACAGTGTTTAGCAACCTCAATCAGTTACCCATTTATAAAGCTGGGTAATTTTTACTATATCAATTCAGGGTAAACACCTTACTCAAGGGCACTACAAAAAGAGTGGGATTCAAATTGAGGTCCTTCAACTGCATTTTCCTCATCCGTAGTGCAGAATTGAATTTTTTTTTTCTTTTAAAATTCTGGATGAAATCACTAATTTTCAGGGTCTAAAAATTACATTTTTCTCTATTGATGATATTTCCTTTCATACTTACCTCAGTCCATGTTATTAAACGTTCCTTCACAGAATTATTCACTTCAGCATACCACAGGAAATCCTTTGAAAAATGAAAGCGATAGCCTGGTTTTTTCTTCGCAAGCACATTTTCCCTTTTAAATATCCAGACAAATACAGTACACTGAATTTGTAATCACAATTTATTCTTTGTTTTTGTTATTTGTCAAATAGGGGGAAAAGAATCACTTTGGCAAAAGTGCTATAAATAGTTAAGTCCTGTGTTCAAAGGAAGGAACATATTACAACTACATTTCGGTTTCAAAAACAAAGAAGTTCAAGTGAGTTAAAAACTCACCATATTCAGTGACTTATCTTCAATGTGAATGTTCTCATGCTGAAAAAAGGAAAAACAGGTTTAGAGCACTTCAGATATCATTTGCTGCTGTTAACATAAAGTAATGTAAATAACTGAGATTATCCACACGTACCTTATTTCCATCCTCTCTCACTTCCGGGTTGATTATTTTTACATATGAATAAAAAAGCTGTCGAATTCTGGAATCCCCCATAAATGCCACTCTTTTGCGCTCTAAACAGGTTTTCGCTTCACTGCAAAAACAAAACATTGTCTCTTTAAGTGTATAAACACAATAGTTGCAAAGTCTATAAGTTCAGTGACTGTATTGTGTAGTGCTCTTATGGTTGCAAAGCTTTCAAATACCAGCTTCACAAAGCGGCCACTCTTAGAACTTGTCAACTGCATCACGTATTGCTACAGCTGTGCTAACATTGCTGTAATTCTGCTGTTGGTTAACAAGTTTATTGGGGCATAACATTTGAGTTAATGGGCGCCATCGCTCTGACGGCCACCACTCACCGGCTTTTGTATTTATGCATCATACAGCCATAAGGCTGCCAGACATTCTCTCCCAGGAAACGACCGCTGGAGAGCAGCCATCCACAGCTGTCTTCACCTGCAGTGCAAACTATGTCATTGTAGGGCATTGACAATATGGGTGCAGTGGGTTAGCAGAGGGGAAAAAAAATGACTCTGTGTCCATGAGTGCATCCTGTTCAGCCTCAGCATTAAAACAGATCATACAACAGACACCAGTACTATGGTGGTCTTCAATTTCATAACTCCTTATGCTTTACCCATTAATAAAACTGGGTAATTCAGGGAACAAAAGCTGAAGGTAGGATCTGAACCCAGCTCCTTCGAGTGCAAGATAGCAATTCTAACCACTACATCACCTGCTACCATCCAGATATGCTTTATTCATGCTTGATATCCCTTTAACTTACAGAACTTTATCATTATATTACTTCCATGCTGTGGGATATACTATGAGTACACAGTACAGCTATATATTGGAAATCATATGTTGTTTACTTGCCATAACCTGATATAATGAGAATACCCCAATGACTATATGAGTACATTATTAGGTATTTAGCAAAGGCCCCAAACAGTGACTGTGAAGTACACCCATGTTTACCCTCTGATAAAGAGTGAACTGGCAATTGAAAAGCTATTTACAATCACCAATTAACCTTTAAACATCTTTAATCAAACAGGGAAAAATAAGAGTGAACATGTCCGTTAGGCGACAGGCGTTGCTCAACCGGACAGGAGCACTACAAGTAACTGTACTGCGTGGATATTCTTTTTAAATTAGCATCTGCCGCCAGTCGAGCAGGTCAACCGCTGTGCCCACAGGTCACGTAGGGAATCGCTGTGCCCACCACCGCAATGTCCCTCATTCCGAGGCTCAGACGGACACTTTTTCACAAAGACCACACGTCCAACGTGAAACAGCGGAGCTGCGTGTCAGGTGTACACTCGAACGCAGCCGCAGGACATACAAGACCCTGCCTTTCATACGGCCCGACAGCACTGCGTGCCATCAATAACTCGCATTTTACCCATTTGAAACACCTACCGCTATAGTACCGGGCGATGGAGTGCAGCACCACGAGCAGCAGCACGGCCACAGCCGATAGCAGCTTCGCGTTTTTTATGCTGAAATAGTGATTTATCTCCCGTTTGCCCAGGCTGTAGGCCAGCACCGCCATCTTGACTCCTCCATGACAACAACTAGACAGGCGAGCGGCGGCTGAGTGGGAGGCGGGGTGCAGTGGAGGCACGGCGGATGCGTAAGCGTCAGCGACGTCTGCGTCAGCCTCGGCGTCGGGTGCGCCCCCGCTCTGCGTCCTCGTTCCCGCACAGTTCCTTCCCGGCACAGCCCCCACCGCGGCGGGTGCTTCCGCTACTTGAGTGTTAAAGGGGAACTCACGACTCACGGTGCTTGGGTTGTCGCTCGTCACACTTGTCATTGCACTTATAAACTCGCAATACAGTCCTTGAGTTGGAATATTTAAGTAGCAGGTGTTTGAAGTTGTCGGTCAGCCGCGACAGTAGTTCTGCTGTGTCTGGATTCAGCAGGTCGCACATACATCACAGACGTCTGAGGAGAGTCCAGACCCAGAGTTCTGAAGATAAGACGCAGTGCGGCTTTCAAGCAAGTAACAGCCACGAATTTAGTCAGTCGTTTAATTCACCAAAAATAATTTCCCTTTTCGTACTGTAATATGTTATCGAACCGCTGCCGCTGTAGTTAATCCTTTCACACGTACAACTTGTAAAAAGTTTTAAAAGGTAAAAATAAAATGAGACCCTGATGACGTTACCGATTCGACAAGGTCCCTGCGGTCACGGTGTGTGCGCGGCTGAACTGGTTCTTAATGTCCGGTAGGAGGTCCCACCGAAGGGCTGGGCGAGGAGGCGGAGGAGTCCCGGTTATCTCATACACACCAACACACGCAAAACAAAAAGTTGAAAGTGTGAGAGCACCTGTAGGTTTCAAACTATTTTCCAGAAGTTGTGCCACGCTGATATTTGAATTGCTTTCCTATTATTTGGCACCAGATTTTGAGTGTTGCTAAGGATTAGTTTGCAAAGTTCAAAGGTCTTCTTCTCTCTCCTCTTGTTCTGTGCCGGCTGCAAAAAAAGATTTTGGGGCCATATTCTGTATGTAGTCAACAACACAGAATTTCAGGCAGAAGTAATAGCATAGATGGGCAGATAAGCTAAATGTAAATGATAATAATGTGTTTGGCATAAGGGTGTTAAAAGGTACTGTGATTGTATTACCTGACGTGCAGCATCTCTTTCTGGGACCCTGGCAACATCTCAGTTCTCCAAGAGGACCAGGCTGACCCACAGAATTAAGCTTTAAAAGAACTGTAAACCTTAGAAAAGTTCTTCCAAACTTTGGCAAATTCTCAGGTATTACACTTGAGCTGGTAGCAACAGGATGTACAAGTAATGCACACTCAACTTAATAAAGCTCATAGATGAAGGGGACCTCAATAATGCAAAATCACTGTAAGACATGCGTTAATTCAAATTTGCCTCATAGCAAATGGTATCTTACAGGGCTGGTGAGGTTCAGAACTGATGACAGGTTTGTGTTTCTTATCAGCTGTCAGTTAGAGGTTGTGACTGTTGACCTGACACCACCAAATGTGTGTTTTTTAAAATTTCATGAAAGCGTAATTGACATGCTTCTAAAAAATGAAAATGCCCCCATATAGTTTAAAATACAACATTTCACAATTAAATTGTAGTGATTCACTTTTTATTTTATCTCAAAAGAAGAAAATTAATAACAGCAGATGGAGAAATAAAATATATTACAAACAGAGTAGTTGTAGATGCTGGGAGAAGGACTGAGATTGGTAAGAAAGTGCACATTAACCATCATTGTTATTTATGGAAACAGCATTGCAACAGTGTGTTTTATAGGCAGTTTCTGTACATTTGAGCACTGAGATTTGTTTTGTGGTGTTAAATGTTAGTATTGTGGTTTAATGATGGGTGATGTTGGTTAATAACATCAGATACATAAAAAAATTCTAGTATTTTGTCCACATCCAAAATCATTAAATGGTGGATAAAGATAAAGGCACTTAAGTCATGTAGTGTTGTGTTTCGGAACATTGGACATGCTTTATTTCAGAATTTTTCACAATTTATTTAAACATCTCACATATACAAAATAGGTACAATAAACTTTGATGTTCCGTTGAGAGAGAGACCTTTTTAACCCACTGAACTGGAGGAAATGTGCTTAAGGCATGAACATTGGGAATGAGGAAAAAGGGGGAGGAACCCAAACAAAAACAAAAGTAAACATGACTAAACAGACATTAGGTTGAGGAGTGTTCCACCTGCTTAACAAGGGCATATCAGTGAGAAAGGGCAAAACACCATCTCAGAGACAATACAAAGTAATACAGTAAAGTGGTTTCTTCTGCAGTTGTACGTATAGCACCATATTACTGCTTCAAGTATTTGAGCTCCTTTTGATACAGGACTGAGCTTGAAGCCTTCAGACTTGAAGCATTTAGGATGTGGATTGGGTTTTAGTACAAGTTTGAGGTAGTTTAAACCTTTGGAAGTTGTGGTTTTAAACCTCCTCTTTGGAAGATATACAAAGACCACAAGTGATGCGTACTTTCAGGATTTTTATTACACGTTATTTTACAGATGATGACATGTCCCACAACAAGGTCTTTCCCATGTTTCTTGGGCTGCTGTATTAATTTGCATTGCACAATGCTCCATTCAGTCCATCGTCTCCTCCGATAGGGCCCAGCTTAAGCAAGTGGATGAGCAGAGGAAATCAGCATTCAGTATAAAAAAAAAACAGAAAGGGTAGAGATTTTTTCTTTTTTTTCTCTTTAATTTATCATGAGTCTATTTATTTGAAACAGACTGGGCCAATGTCCAAACTAAATTCTTGATCAGGGCCACCAATGTCCAAAGGTGCAATGTCGAGGATGGGCAGGCGAGATGGTTTTGTTGTTCTGTATTCGATGACTGTCTTGCCCCACTGGCCAGTGTGTCTCTGTAAGTTAAGAGATGACATGTGTTAGAAAAGCAGCAGGAAGTGGCTTTCAGGACTGCACAATTATTACCACAGTGATTCCTCACCATTTTAAAAATACTATGAGCCTTGTAATCACAGCAGCCTACAGTAAATTGATATAATTCAGAAGGGTGTTTGCGAATAAAGAGAACACTTATGCAATGGCATGTCAACACTACATGAACCCATCCATAGATTCCAATATCCACTTTATCCTGGTCAGGGTTGCAGCAGTCTGGAGCCTATTCCGGAATCACTGGCTGTTTGGCTATGAAGCAACACCCTGGAGGAAATACTGGTCCATCGCAGGGTAGCCACACACAATTACATGCTTGTGTGTAATTTAGAATGAATAATTAATCTGAAATGTGTATTTGAACTGTGAGAGGAAACAAATGCAGATAACAGGAAGAATATGCAAACACCACACAGACGGAGCCAGATTCAAGCCTATGCCTGAACAGTCCAGGTGCTGTGAGGTGGCAGTAGTACTCTCTCTATAACCATGCTGCTGCACTACATTAATTTGTAAAAATATTCTGTACAACAAACATACGATTTAAAAACTGTATAATCATACTAAATACCCAACGAGATCTCAGATTTAAAATGTAGCCTAGTACAAAAGCATAGTTCAAAAAATGTGCATGCACAAACCATGATTACTACTTTACAGTCATAACTCTACATTCTCTGCTACATTTTAACTGCAGATACACTAGTCTCCCTGGTGCTCTGAATGCTGCTGGATTCAGTACAACAGGAGGGGAGAACGTACAGTGCAGCCATCCTCCAGCACGCTAAAGGTGAAGCGGCTGTTGCCCTCTGCCCTCAGCTCCACGTCGTTGGAGCCCAGCAACAGCACAGCCTTCTTCAGGTTGCCATTCTCGCCATCCATGTAGGCGATGCTGTTCTTGCAGTGGTAGGTGATGTTCTGGGTAGCCTGGTTAGCCAGGAGGCGCATGAAGGCAAGCTGAGTGGCCATGGCCTGAGGGCTGATGGTGTCGTCATTGTAGGTGAACTGGAGGAGAAACGGGAACAAATATGTCAACTGCCTAGTCTTGCTCGGCTTTGCCTTAACAGCAAGCAGACTGAAAATTAAACTTGAATAATTCTATATACAATATGTGGCCTCCACTCCATGTAAATCAGAACATGTAAATGTAGTTGTTTTTTGTATTTTTCATTAAGATCCTAGTTACTGTTGACCTGCTGCATTTCAAACAATGAGGTACTGTGTGCTCATTAAATCGGCTCACCTCAGTGCCACCGTTGATGGTCTCGCCAAACCACACATGCTTCTTCTCCTCAGAGCTTCTGTACCAGTTCTTGCGGGCAATGCTTTTTGGGTTGGCCTCGATGCAAGTGTGTCCGGTGGTAAAGTCGCAGTAAACCTTGATGGCATCCATGATGCAGCCCTGGTTGGGGTCAATCCAGTAGTAGCCTGTAGATGGCAACAAATACCATTGGTACAACTTTCCATCCATTGTAAATAAACACAGTACCTTAATATATGTACCACAGACCGACGTAAAAAATCCAAACACCACTTTTTACTTTACATAGATCTAGAGAACAAGGAAGACATTTTAAACTTCTTTGCTGTTATTAACCACCTCTGTTATTAACTCTTTAAGCTGTTTAAAACTTCAGTCTGATGGTTTGTTATTTAATGAAATGACCAAAAAATGTACACCCTAAGAAAAATAAATATTGGCTCAGTTTCCTAAGTACATGGAAAAAATGAGTATGATTGCAGTTGCCATTTGCACACATAGGGGGCAACAGTTCATCCTTTTTGCAGTCACTCACCACTGCTCCAGTCTGGGTGGCTCAGCCTGATGTCACGGCAGGTGCGAGCAGGGTTCTTCTTGGAGCCCTCAGGTGTGAGCAGGTTCTCAATCTGAGTGTTCAGGGACTTCAGAGTGGCATCCACCTCGTAGTCCTTGGCCCTGAGAGCAGCTTGATCAGCTCTGTAGTCATCATAGCCGCCAGAGATGTCATAGCCACCACCAGCTGGACCAGGGGGTCCAGGGAGACCAGGGGATCCAGGAGGACCCTGTCAAATACAAAGATCCAGGTCAGTTGCATAACCCATGCATACTGAATTTCTACAGCTCTCAAGAGTATAATCAAAGACTCAAAAGATTAGCTGCCTTGGAACCAGCAAATATGGTAGTACTGTCAATAGTTTAGAAAAGCATGATTTTCTTAGGGCGTCCCCTGATAAATCACCCCCTGTGCCATTTTCTACCAGGCCTTCAAAAGAACAGATCTCTGCAGTCCACCAGTAAAAGAGCATACTCACAGCAGGGCCAGTAAAACCAGAGGTACCACGGTGGCCAGCAGGTCCCATAGGACCGGGTTGTCCAGCTCTACCATCCTTTCCAGCAGGACCATGAGGACCAGCTGGGCCCTGTGAGAAAACAAAGGGCAAGAGTTATTAGTGGTGCCTCACTCTACTCCATTTATGTGCTTTAGGCAGAATATATGTGGTGCTCATGGAGTTATACTTACTCTTGGGCCAGCAGGGCCAGAAGGACCAGAAGAACCTTGGTCACCAGAAGGACCCTGTGGTAGAGACACAGGTTAATAAGTAAAACCAAAGACAAACAAAATGACTTTGACTAAGATCAGAGATTTCATGTTATCTAGATGTTATGTTGTAATCAAAGTGTGTAAAAAAAAAAAAAACTAAGTTTCAATTGCTTCATTCCTCATGTGGTATGCTATGGCAGAGGGGAGGATGGGGGGGTATATGTCACTTACAGCGGGTCCAGGCATTCCCTGCAGGCCACCATGTCCACGAAGACCCTTCATGCCTCTTTCACCCTTGTCTCCAGCAACACCCTTCTCACCACGAGGACCAGCAGGGCCCTTGAATACAAACAAACCAACAAGACCCGGTCAGGAAGGGTAAACAGAAGCCGGTATATCCAGTAAATCACCATGGCTGACGGTGTGGAAACAGGTACTTACAGGAGCACCTCTTGCACCAGCAGGACCAGCAGCACCCATGGAACCAACAGGACCCTAAAGGGAAGCAAGGTTGTTGTAAGGTAATCTTGAAAGAAATGTTTTACCAGCATACTGTATTAACTTCTCTAAGGCATTTAACTAGACGTTTCTGTACAGATACTTACAGGCTCACCACGGTTTCCGGGACGGCCTGCAGCACCAGCAGGTCCACTGGGTCCAGGAGCACCAGCAGATCCAGCAGGACCAGGACCTCCAGGCTCACCACGGTCACCCTGGAAGTGGTCAGTCAGTTAGAAATACTGCACATTCTTTAACTTAGATATAATATGATGTGCTGTAATTCTAATCATAGCAACTGAAACATGCAGTTTTTTCAAATAAACATTTTTATTTTCAAAGTTAAACTTTAATTATATTTAATTATACTTTATGTTTAACAGACTTGTTAAAAATTAAAAATTAATTCTGCACAAAGGTGAAAGACACTTGAAAACACAATCAATAAAGCGTCATGAACTTTACCTTGAAGCCAGCAACACCAGGACGGCCAGGAGGACCATCATTGCCAGGGTTGCCCTGTGGAAGGTAAACAAACAATGTTTGAGCCACAGAGTCATTATAAGCATCAGTTCGCCAAAATAATCAAATTGTCTTTAACAGATAGAGAAATGCATGAATATGTCATTTTGATACAAATCTGATTTCACAACAGACAAAATGTTAACCACGCTATTACTTACCTTACTGATTTATGTTACAACAATATGGGAAAGATTTATTACACACGATATCAGTGTTTAATTTTACTATGGCTATACAGAAGAAAATGCATGGGAAATATGCAGTTTAAAACCCACTGATCTGAAACGTGAGTCTGGATGCTTTGATCATTTCAAACCTGCTTACTTTATACAATAATACTGTTTTTTTTTTTTAAGAAACTGTTTGTATCATGTAGTGTGCACACTACTCATAGTGCTTTATGCTGTGGTTACATATGTAGAATGAGATATGTGTAAAAGCTATGTGCAAAGAAGTGATTTAACAGAAAATTTAACATTTTGAGTTTACACAATTTTAACACCACATTAGTCTTTGAGTCTCTTAATGCTGAGTCTTCTAAAAGTAGTTACAGAATTGGTTATCTGTGAAAAGTCTGAAAAACCACATCCTGTAGCCCAGTTCTACTCTTCATTTAATGTATGTATCAGGAGACAGCAGGATGCTCATACCTCACGTCCAGCCTCTCCCTGAGGACCAGTCATACCGGGCATGCCAATGTTTCCTGCAGGACCACGGGAGCCAGCAGAACCAGCAGGTCCAAACTTACCAGGCTCACCCTGGATCACACAAAAATTACATTTGATAAGTGCTATGGCAGGTGAAACACACACTGGCAGTATCAGTCACATGCTATTCATACATGTGCTACTGTTATGACAAAGCTGAAAAGTCTTGAAGTAATAACAGTAATAATAAGATAGTAACCTGCTTTCTATAGTGGTGTATACATGGTAATGCTGTAGTAGTGAATTTTCTATGTTCATTATGTATAAAATGAGAAGTCTTTGCATGAAATGTATTATTACATGAAGGGAACAATGCACTTACGACAGGGCCAACACCACCAGGAAGACCACGATCACCTCTGGCACCAGGAAGACCAACAAAACCTTGTGATCCAAGTTGACCCTGAGGTCCAGGAACTCCAGGAAGACCCTTAAAAAGATAGTAGTACTCTTTAGTTTCACAGCTGTTCCACTGGGTGACTCTTGTCTGATTCTTGCCACTATTAGTCAGTGTTGTACCAAAGGTCAAAAGTTGAATTTCACAGATAACACCAATAAAAACCTACAGTATGTTTCCAAAGACAGGCAGATTTTCGTCCATATATCCGCAGATAATAAAGATTTTTACAAAGTAAACTATACAGAAAAAAAACAGAAGATAAAACTGACTTACAGCAGGACCAGTCTCTCCAGAGCTACCCTTATCTCCAATAAGGCCAGCAGGACCAAGCATGCCTGGCTCTCCTGGAGGGCCAACAGGACCGCTATCGCCTCTGGGACCACGGGGACCATCCTTTCCAGCAGGGCCATGAGAACCAGGTGGGCCAACAATACCCTGAAGAGGTCAAACAGAACAGCTGCTGTTAATGCTGAATGCTGCCAGCTGAATATATCCTGGAGAAGCAAGAATGTGAGTATGTCAAATCTAGAAAACAATACTGAAAGACACCACAACAGGTAGTGTCCAAAACAGGATTGTTTTTAAAGTAATTAGAAATATTTGATATTGTATAGACTAGATATAAGGTTGAATTCTGAATTAGGGAATCACAGGAATTCACTCTTTTACTTTAAGTATGCAAATATTGAAAATCACAATTTCCCTAAAACTGGGTGGAACAAATTATACCGGCTATAAAAGAGGTAACTGATTTAAAACAACTCCTTTTCTAAACTCCACTGTGCATTTTGAAGGTGGCAGTTAAATTATTAAATTCAGAATGTAACTAATACGAATACTAATCGTGAACAATATTAAGTCAGGAAGAGATACTCACGGGTGGACCAGCAGGTCCCATACGACCAGCAGCACCAGGGAAACCAGTCAAACCCTGTTATTGACATAAAAATGTATGTCACATGGTGTCCTTTAAGTTGGAAAATTGTATGTTCAGGCATCAGAACCCATATCAAATACAGTACTTACAGGTGGTCCATTGTCACCACGGGGGCCAGGGGGTCCTCCAGGACCAGAAGGGCCCTTGATGCAGAGAAAAAGGTCATGAGTAACCACTGTGGCCATTGACAAACAGAATGGTTATTTATACACTGATATATTAATATTATATCTTTATTTTATATTTATTTCAGATAAAATTCTAAACCTTAGATTCACCCTTTGGAAGTGAATCTGAAAGCCCTGTACAATAGGGTGCTAGCAGTGAATCATTATTTTCATTATTGCTGCTTTTCCATATATATATGTACTTCACATGATCTTAAATGACACATTGAGGAAATGGCCACATATACATTTTGACTAAATCATGCTGAATATATCCTAAAACTGATTTATAATATTAATAAAACAAACTCACAGCAGGTCCAGCACTGCCAGCGGGACCAGCAGGTCCAGCAGGACCAACTTCTCCCTTGACACCAGCAGGGCCTTTCTCTCCTCTTTGGCCAGACTGACCATCAGCACCCTGCAATGGACCAGATAATGGGTCAGATCATCAGGAGAAAATAACAGATGAAAGCATATATACTGGATCCAAGATACTGTCAATATATTTCATTATGTATGCGGGATACTTTTTTATTCATTTTGACTGATTTTATAGATTGTGCCATCTTTGGAATTATGAATGGTGCAACACATAGAGCATACTCAGTTTTACTAATATATAATATGAACTAACAAATGTGTTTTGCATGAAAAAGTTGTATCTGTTGACTGGTAATACAAAAGAGTGTGCCAATGTATGTGACGTAGCTAAGTTAGCTTGTTTGTGAGCAAGGCCAAATGAAAACAACTTACAGGAGGTCCAGCAAAGCCAGGAGGTCCAGCAGGGCCAGCCTCACCACGCTCTCCCTAGAATAAAAACAAAAAGACTTTGTCATGCATCCATAACATTCAGAGTGAATGAAGAAAAAAAACACATATAACAATTCACAAAGTAATAAATAAAAATAAATATAGTTCAATTTAAGCCAAATGCTAGGTATCATGGTAGATGCTTACATTCTGATAAATACCCAGTATGGTCATTGAAAAGTTACCATGAAGAGTGATTAAATCCAGTACTTACAGGAGTACCACGAGCACCAGCAGGACCAGCAGGACCAAATGAACCAGTTTCACCCTATGACAGAAGGAAAACAAAAAACAACAGTGCAACCTAATAAACAGACTGGAAGCCTTAAAGCCAAGATGTATAAAGTAACATCAATCCCTACATATGCTTCATTTACTGATGGTTTGTGCTAGATAAAGTTTTGTTTAGTTTATTAATTTTTCCTTCTTTCTTTAAGCTGTAAAAGATATTAAGAGCTTTTTAAAATAGTCTTTCAAAATGATGTGCCAGACTCTTGTTCAAAAAAGCCATTATAATTATGAGCTGAATTATTGCCATTTTAGTGTAAGGAACATTACATTAATTGGAGACAGAGTAGTCTGTCGAGGGGAGACATGCACTGAAAGCCATCTCCTGCACTGCTCTCTTGGGCCTTTTATGTCTGTATTTCATATTGTTGATATGACCTATCCCATAAACTTAGAAATCATCAGAACTATAATGAACATCTATTACATCTGTCCTTCCTGACCACTTAATTTGGTTGCTCTATAGTTGAAGTCCCTCATTTAATGAAGTAGTGGGTCTCTGAGTAAAATAACTAGGGAAGATGGTCACTCAGGTGTAGCTAGTGTCTCATACAGCTCGGCTCAATATTACCATTTCACATGTGAATGATGCGCCACTAAACCAGCCAGTACTGATCATTCAATGTTTTGCTGGGCATGTGGGCACAAAGCATACAAAAACGTAGGGGACTGCAGACTGTAATGTTTCTTCTCATCTTGGGTTATCTTGGGATAACTGAACTTTACAAAGCTATAGGAAGGTAGTTGAAAAGGCTGCAAGCCCACATAACCCAGCTCATGTTTTGGAAGACCCTCATAGTCCTTTATGCTCTTGGAATGACCAACTTTTGACCAACCAATTTGCTAGTCACAAGCTAATTTCTTTCTCAAATGACAATGGAGATAATTCTGAATGTTCTTCAGTTTTTACCTTGTCACCATTGGCACCAGCAGGGCCAGGTGGTCCACTGGGTCCAGGAGCACCCTAGGAAGCAGACAATGCGAGTTTATACAGCACTGAATGCGTTTCACTTTATAATAAAACAGTAGTAATTATTCCATGCATAAAGAAAGTACTTACACGAGCACCATCTCTGCCAACATTACCCTCCAAGCCTCTGTGTCCAGTCTCACCCTAAGACAAAATTAAGAAATTATACATGAACAGAATGCTGTAATAATAGTTTACAAGCTAAGAACTTAGGAAATGTGAATCATTAATTTACAGGAGCTGGAAGTTTGTTAATAAACATTTAGGTATATTTTTTATTGTTGTGAAAGTTGTGTGTTTTATGGGACACCGGTAGCACAATGAGGGGTTGACTCTTACCTTCTCACCCTTTGGTCCAGGAATACCAGCTGTACCACGCTCACCAGGCATGCCAGAGGGTCCCTGGTGGCCAGCAGCACCGGCAGGTCCCCCAGGGCCTGGCTCACCCTGAAGGCAAGTGAAATATGGTCAGTACACAACACATACAGTTAAGTGTCTATAAAGGACTGAAGGAAGGATACTGGTAAGTAAATAGCTGCATGGGATACCCTAGCAACTGAAAGTGCTTTTGATGAAAAAAATGGAAGACCTCACACTACATTCACCATCATGAGAGAACTAGTCATTTTTTCCACCTTTGAATTTGACTTCATTCTAATTAGATTTAAGGTAAGAATATTACAACTAACTGTATTCTACACTAACATGGGAAATAAGAGCAGAACTATTGTGAGTATGTTGAATAGCATGAGGTTTGGACTAGGGGAGCTTCTTGTGAGGTGAAAACAAATTGCCTTACTTAAAATAGGTCATCAACCGAGTTACACAGTCTACTATTTAAATTATGAATTACCTATTTTGTATGTGGCAATTTATGCATAAGCATCTTTGATGTAATTTTTGTAATTATTTTGCATGTCAGAGAATGTTATAGTAAGTGTTGCCATGCTCTCACCTTGTTTCCATCAGGTCCAGGAGCTCCAGAAGGTCCACGAGCACCCATGGGACCTTGAGGGCCACCAGCACCAGCAGGGCCGGGGGCACCACGCTCTCCCTAGTCAAGTGAAGAGGATTTTTCAACTGGACTTTTACCCATTACCACATGGATGTGACAGTGAATGTTTTCTAATACTGCACTAAGTTCCATAATTATTAGACCAGAATTATGCAGGTGGCATAAAAAGTATGTAATATTGTTAAATATCACGAGTTCATTCTTTCATGTGTTCAGAATTTTGCAGAAAGAAAAGCATGTGGGAGATGCAAGCTCAATATATACCCTAGTGCCAGCAGGTCCTGCAAGTCCTTGGTCACCGGGGATACCCTGGGTAGAAGCAAAATCAATATTTCAAAGTATGTCTAATTTAAAATGACTATATAGATACAAAACATTTTCTATAGATAATACAGTGGAAAATAAGAACTCTTCAAATGTTTGCCATCAGTACAGTGAATGTGTTATAAAATATTTAATAAGACTACACAGTTCTGTTGTGCCAATTCGCATTAAATTTATTGCACAAGTTTTGTAAGACAGTGGATACCAATACAACTACATTTCATTGTTTTTAATAGAGGGGGTTGCGCTGCATGTTTTGAGACACAACATGATTAATCCCAACTCCAGGTTGTCCTAAGGAAACAAACTCGTGATCTCACTCACCCTGTCACCTGGTTTGCCAGGCTCACCAACAGCTCCAGCGGGGCCAGGGATACCCTACATGCACAAAGGACATCCAATCAGCTTCATCCCCAATGAACATGCCTCATGAGTCCATCAAAAGTATGTCTATATCCCATAAGGTTAGAATGGAAGGTAGAAATTAGTGAAATGCTAATTTACATTAGTTTTTTAAAATAAAGAGTTTGTGATCCCTTAGTTCTGGGTAGTATGGTGAAGCAAACTCTCATCTTCACAGTTTGCCTGTATGTAAGTTGCATGTTTGGGTTTGAAGAAACTTACCTGGAAGCCAGGAATACCAGCAGGACCCTGCTCTCCCTTCTCACCAGTGTTGCCCTATAGCACAAGAGGCAGTGAACATTAAGCATGACAATTAACAAGCATTTTTCTGTGAACTACAATTATCTTCCAAATATTCAGTAGAAGGCCACTACTAACAGCTGGTCCAGCTGCGCCAGCGGCACCATTGTTGCCATCAGGGCCAGGGGGTCCCTAACCATTGAAGAAAGAAAAGCATGTTCAGTATTGTTCTATAGTATATTGACAAAGGTTTTGTGTTATGCAAAATTATGATTACTCAGAAATAAGTGTTTTAAGACACATTGCATGGCTCGCATGCTCATTTACAGAATACTTCCTGATACTTACTCTTAAACCAGTAGGGCCAGTAGCTCCCTTGTCACCAGGTTTGCCAGACTCACCCTAAATAGAAAACAAAAAGGAAAAAAGGGTTATGAACCATTCCAGAGTGCAGTGCACTCAATACTTTTCAATAGATAATTTTTGCTTTTTGTCAATATAAAACCTCAGCCTATGTCATTTAATTCTTTCTGATAAATATTCCACATGATCCTACTCACAGAAGGACCCTTGGGACCAGGGAATCCGATGTTACCAGGCTGCCCTCTGGGGCCAGTGGGACCAGGGGGGCCAGTACGTCCATCAGGACCAGCAGCACCCTAAATGTGGTAAGAGACATCAGCATCTCTGAGCTCACTACATTTGTGGCACCTATGGCAAATGACTGCAAGTCACTCATCAGTGGTGATAAATTGAAGAGGTCCAGATATGTAGATACTTACAATGGGACCCTCCTTTCCGGGGGGACCAGAAGAACCAGGGCTACCAGGGAGACCCTGCAGAAAGAGCAATATTGAGTTTAAAGAGTTTTTTCCTGAGATTGCAGGCTTAAAACCTTTAATAAACTTCAAAATATCTAATAGTTAAGCAACTCTATAGTCATTGTGATGTCTTTCAATAAAAAAGTATCAGTACTTTCTCTTAAATAAAATAATTAAGAAACAACCATTAATTTGTTCCTGTTAACAAATGTACCATCATCATCATGTCTCCCATTAAGAAATGCATATTCATTGATGTCCTCCATTAACAAATATAGTCATCCATATGTCCGTCATTATCAAATGTACATCTATTACTGTATCTCCAGTTGTTATGTGTAGAGTCTTTAACATATATTCCAACTCCCCAAGGGCAAAAATTTTCTACTAACTATGCCAGCATACAAGGTGTATACAATCTACAGGAAAAGCAAAGATAGAAACTCACTCTTGCACCAACAAGACCGGGTTCACCAGCACGGCCAGCATCACCAGGGGGTCCACGAGCACCTGGGGCACCAGCGGCGCCACGGCTTCCAGGCATTCCCTAGAAGAAATAAGCAGAGTTTCCATTACCCTTCCATGTTGGCCACTTTGTGTGAACAAGAGGCAATATTAAAGCAGCTAGCTACTTCTTCGCATTTTTTGCATGTATGGAAAAAAAACATTTAATTTGGTTAGCCAACTCAAAATATTACTGTGAAATCTCCAGGGAAATTGAAGTGGAGAGACCAGTATTCTTATAGTTTTGTGTTAAATGGTTTGATTAGCACGCATTACAATGCCCAAAAATTTAGAGATGCATATAGCCATTTAAGGACCTTACCATAGGACCAGCTCTTCCCTCAATACCAGGCAGACCACGAGCTCCAGCAATACCCTTCAGCGATAAAAACACAATCAAGAGTGGTGTCAGCCTCAAGGACACAAGTGAACTGAACTGATTTCTCAAACCTTTACTTCTGACATTTTGTCTGAGTAGATTTGCACCTTTACAGATGCTAAGCATTTGGACAACAAGTGTCTACGTGGTGCAATATTTCAGAAGCTTCCCTTAGCTCCCCTCAAGTTCCTTCCTCTGTTAGTAGCTTTTTGTGTTGATCTTGGTCTTGACCACTTGATGTGAATTTAAAACTAAGGCCGTCTAACACGACAGTCCATTTGTCTAGGTGTTATTAGGGTGACACTGAAGGAAGCTCAAGGTGACAGAATTGATACCAATAAGGCTCCATACTCACCCTTTCACCACGGTTGCCAATGGGACCAGGCAGACCAGGCTCACCAGTTGGACCTCTCTTGCCCTCCTCACCAGCAGGACCAGGGGGACCTTGGAGACCAACCATACCCTATATAGGAGGCAAGGAGCTCAGATGAGCAGGAGTATCTTCTCTAACCAAGGGCTAAACTGAGAGGGTGCATACTTACAGGCTCACCCTTGACACCAGTCTCTCCCTTCACACCAGTGATGCCAGGGTCTCCCTGAAACAAGAAAACATTAATGTTAAAAACAGAATGCCCACTCGGTAAATGCAAATGTTATGTGCAACTGTATTACTGGTGAGCACCCAGACATACCTTTGCATCATCATAGTGATCTCGTCACTGAAGAGGAGGTACTTAACTACTATTAGTAATACCTTAGCTTTATACTATAATAAAAAAATTGTGTACAGAGGCTACACTTGTTACACTTGGAAATGGATTAAAAATGAAGGACAAAGGTTTGTGGTTCATGATGAGGACACAAAGTCACATTTTCTATTTATCTGGTCTATTTGGTTAAACAGGAAAGGAGAATGAGCACAGACAGAAAAGTGAAATGAAAATGTTTTAACTGAATGTTTTTGGGGATCAATTATTTTACAACCAGATGGAAACAATGTACTGTTTACTTTGTGAATTTTTAATGCTTCGAGCTTTACAGGTGTAATGTAAAATTCTTCACACCTGAGTACACCAACTCTGTTTTCAAGTATCTAAGTGTCTTAAGTGCAGGTGAGGTCTGTATGAAAAGATAGTGGCATTGGTATGGTCTATATCGCTGTGACCTTTCCTGAGTACAGCTCTACTTACACTGAGGCCTCTGGGACCAGCAGCACCAGAAGGGCCCTGTGGGCCAGGTCCTCCTCTTGGGCCAGGGAAACCAGGAGCACCAGCAACACCAGGGGTACCCTAATAAAGACACCAAATAGGTGCTCAGACATTTTTAAGAGGGGCTTCAGCTGCCAGTGAACAGTTTCAGTGACAGGATATGCTTTCACAAAAACCAGCTTTGACAGCTGAATACTTACAGCAGCTCCCTTGGCACCATTCAGACCGTTGTTACCAGGGTTACCCTAAGAGTGAAACAAAAATGTTAGTGTGTCTGTTTGAAAACAGATGTGCGTGGATAATATGATGTCATTTTGTGCATCCTTAGTCAATACTTACAGGGGGACCGACAGGGCCGACAACACCATTGGGACCAGGCTCACCTCTGGCACCCTGAGGTCCAGAGGGACCAGTGGCTCCAGCACCTCCAATCTCTCCCTGGAGGATATGACAGACATGGTCAGAATCACACCGCACTACAAAACGGTTCCTTCAGAATAATTTGGTAACATAAAAAAATTACAAAGGAAAGCAGTTTATGCAGTTAACAGTTTATCATTTATTGTTGTAAAAACTTGGATCATCCAGTTCCCCAGCACTGAATACTAACATGCAGTATGTGCTGTAATTTTATTATGTTGTGGATGTTCATTATATTTGGTGGATGTTGAAGACATGAAAATATTTTTAAATAATAGTTAAGGAAGGTTTATACACTGCAACACTCACCTTAGGTCCAGGGGCACCTGGGAAACCTGGAGGACCAGCTGCTCCCAGAGGACCCTACACAACAATGCAAACTATGGTTCATTCTGGGTTATGTCACATACCATTAGAGCAAGACTTTACTGACCATGTCATACAGGCTGTAACATTAATTGGCAGTGCATCCCACAATATAAAATAAATAAATATATATATGAAATCACTATTTTGTGCTGCTTGTTTGTTTTTTTAAAGTATTATACATGTATTTTATATTATACATGCCTTTGGATCAGTGTCTTTTCCCCCTTAATTCTCTGTTTATCACTGTTGTGTTTACCAGCAGCAGAGACAACCCAAAGGGAGGCGCTACTCACAGCAGGGCCAGCAGGGCCAGTGTTGCCATCGCTACCACGAGCACCAGCAGGGCCAGAAGGACCAACACGGCCCCTCTCACCAGGGAGACCACGAGCACCCTGGGGAACAAAGGTCCCACAGGTTACCAATGCACAAAGAAACTTACTACATGTATATTTATTTTACAGCTTTATATACTCAGAGTTTGACATACTGTACACAGACCAACATGAATGTTTTGTGAAATGTAAGTTTTTGGAGAAAAGAAAAACATCAGAAATTTAAAAAAAACAAACAAAAAAAAAAACTTACCATCAGACCTGGAGTACCATTTGCACCAGGAGCACCATGTTCACCCTGTCATTATTAATGGAAAAGTTCATTTGGGGTAAATGTAGGGTCAAACAGATAAGTATTACCATTATGTTATGCATTGGACAGTGAGTTTGTAACACTAAATCAAAGTATAAACACGGATTCAATTCTAGAAGACTACAGCTTCTGTGACATCTATAATGCTGGTGTATCAGTTCATCCGGCGGACTGGCCTTGGTACAGAACAAGGTGTCATACATGTGACAAAATGTGGATGTACCTTAGGGCCAGCAGTACCAGTTTCTCCCTTGCGTCCATCAAGACCAGTGTAGCCCTGAAAGCAGAGACAAAAAATTATTTTCTCAGATTCTTTTCCGTCATGAAAAGTCATGTTATTTTAATATTACTCAATGAGTTTCTATTATAGTTGTCCTGTAAAGCTTCCACTATTGCACTACAGCAGTCAAACACAAAAAAATGGCATGTCCTCTTATGGGCCTTTCAAGTCTTCTGATGTAACACATAATATGCACCTCATATTCCCTACAGAGGTCTGATTTTTTATCTTTAATGCCACTTCATGCTCTCTTGTATTTTCAATAAATGTAGACTGTAGCAATAAAAGTTATGCAGAGCTCTACTATATGCCCAAACCATGACTTTCTGCTGGTTCAACTCAATTGTATTTACACCCTCTTCTTCTTTTTTATGTCTGTCTAGAACACTTTGAACATCACTTGGCATTCTGTTTTCAGGTGCAAGTCCACATTATCACACCTGTCAATACACCTGTCCCTCAGAAGCATCACTAAATTATCCATAACCTAACAAGCACAGAAGGGCCATAGGGTTGTGAGTCCCACTGTTTCAGCTGTGAAGGGGCAACACTCACTCGGTGTCCCTTCATTCCAGGAAGTCCAGGAGTGCCAGGGAAACCACGAGCACCCTAAGGAGAAGATGGTCAAGAGTCTGAAGTTAAGAGTGAGCTTTATATGGTATTAACATGTGTCCAACAGTAATTCTTTTCTGCATGTGTATTTAATTTATACTAAGGCAGAATGTAGGTATTACCTGAGGTCCAGCAGGTCCTCTATCTCCAGGCTTGCCAGATCTGCCATTGTTACCCTGCAAATGTTTAAAAAATAATAATGCTACAATAACATCCTCATATGTATAATTTCATAATTGATTCTGTGTATAGTCTATGGTAGAGAATGCAAATGCCTGCTTTATGTCACTCCAGTTCATTTTAATACATTTAAAAAAGTCATGACAATTTTTCCACATACATCCTAAATTATTTCCACTTATGATTGTAGTGCTGATTCATTTCTGAAATATAAATACATTAGGAAAAATTCCACTTACATCCTCACCAGACTTGCCAGGAGGTCCAGGGGGTCCACGGGCACCAACAGGTCCCTTAAAAGGAAGGAAAAGGAAGATCAAGAAGGCTGACCAAGGTCAAGTCAACAGATCACAAGAAACTGTCTGCTGTGACAGAAAATGCTTTCTTACAGTCTGTCCTGGTTCACCAGGTTCACCAGCATGTCCTTGCAATCCCTGGGCTCCCTATTAACAATTGGTGATGAAAAACAGGTGTTAATGTAAATAAATGTGACTAGCCATTAGATATATTGGAAGAATGCAATATTGTCTGGTTTTGTAAATATAGGCTTACAGGAGCACCAGGACTTCCAGGGGGTCCTCGTGGTCCCATCAGACCCTGTGGACATTTGAAATTAAATTAATACAGGTTCTCATGACAGTTTTTCATAAATACATATATTGAGTGTGTGTAATGTAAATTTATGACGATCAAGTACTGCTAGGGACAAGAGGTAAGAAAGCTGTGCCTTCTTTTGTTAAAAATGCTGTCAGTATAAAGCTTAGTTCAGTAAAAAACTTTGTAAATAATTTTGTTAGCCAACAGAATATTACATTTAAAAAAGATTCACTTTATTTTCATATTTTAATGTTGTCTGAAATCAAGAAAAACTTTTGATTACTAGAGTATGACAACAATTTTAAGATTTACTAATCACTGCCAAATATAAGGTAAGCTAAATAAGGCATAATGCATCACTTTCAAACTTTTCACTCTACCCACCCATCCATCCATCCATCCATCCAACCATCCACCCATTATCTTTAACTCCTTTATCCTGTTCATCCTAGAGCTTATCCCAGAGTAACTGGGGGCTAGACCACGAAACTACATTCGAGATGGGACACCAGTCCATCGCAGTCTACTCTACCCTTTCACAGTAATATATATAGCAATATTTTATGCTATCAGCTATACACTTTATACTGCACAATAAATATCTCACAGTATGTTTACATTTGGGGCCTGTCTGCCTAGGAATACTTATTTCCTGTTTTTTGACACTGGTAGTTACCACAAAACTTGGTTTTCACTCACCGCTGGTCCAGGACCTGGGTCGGCAGCTTTAGATTGGTCATACTGAGCAGCAAAGTTCTGCACAAAAACAATTTTTACATTAACAAAAAGTTCTTTAAAAAATAACCGTTTTAGTTTTACTTAACCAGTCCTGACAAATACCATACTAAACGTCTCTTTGTCACTTGATAAACTATAGATACTATGATTTCATAGGGCATAATGTCAAATAATAGTGTATTACCCTGGAATGGGAAACCAAAGTTATTCCAATGTATCACTAATTCCAGTGAGGCCAGCAGAATGCTGGTGTGGCACATGACTGTTTTATCCGATCCTTCAAGAAAATGGCATAGACCAATATGGTCCAACCAAAGACTTTTGTAACGGTTTCATGTCCCTACCCATAATACCTATTTGGGCCCTGGGCATAAAATAATATTAAAACTAAAATGTGTTAACAGTGAACTTACTCCACCAAGGCCAGGGGGACCAGGAGGACCAGGGGGGCCAGGGAGTCCAGGTAAGCCATCTTTTCCATTAGGACCTTGGGGACCCTAAGGATCACATAAGCATTAGTATCTTAGACAGCTGAGACAGACACATAAGCCACATAGTCATAAGCCTGTGACCGAACATTATTAGAATCACAGTTATAATAACGGCCAATACGTGAACGTTACACGTTATTCGACGTCATTCATCGATGACTTCTCACAACAGCTGTAGGCCACACCTAATTACATCACATTTCTGCAACAATTACTATGTAAAAAGTAAAGCGTAACATAGCTACAGAATAACTAGAAATGTATAGCCAAGATGCTGATGCAAAAGCTCCCGAGCAGACTGATTTCTGTGCTTATTCAGAAATTTGGCATTTATCATTTCTCCCGTTTACCTTTACATCTTTGGAACAAAAGCCCGTCCTAAGAGTCCAAAGTGGATTTTACACTATGTGTGTTTTTTCACCAGATTTCAAAATAACGTATCATGTACTGAGTGTTAAAATTTCTAGATGATAATTTTTCTTAGCAGAGCAGGCCTCATGTGTTATTAAGCATGACGACTTGAGGTTCTCAGCTCCGCTTGAGTGCTTGAGTTTTGTACATGTGTAACGACTGTGTAAATACAAGCTGTCTGTGCTTACCCTGTCACCTGCGGGGCCTTTGTCCCCCCTGGGACCCTGCAGGACGACATTTGACATAATTAGATAAACACAAACACGTTTCCATACATAAGGGTGGAATTACACACAACATTAATCGCATTAATTGACATGCGCTATAGTTTACTTTTGCATTCTGGAAACGCAAACAGCACATCTGCATTTTCACTGCACTTAGTCAGTCTAACTTAATTTCAGTTTATATAACTGCCACAGTGGCAAACATTTAAAAAGGATTATAGGTCAGTGATACAAAAAAAAATGCTTTAACGCATTTCTTTTACACTGGGGACCCTGCAGGTAGTGTGGAAGTGCTCAGGTGAAGTTCAGAGATCACATGGATGGAAACATTTTATGACTAATTATTCCAAAAAAGCCACACTTTACACCTTACAGTATACATAAAGAAGATTTGCTCACCTTGATCCCCTGCCATAAGTAAAGAGAGAAAACACTGTTGATGACTTATCAGTTTCGATCTGTCAGTTTCTTATGTAAAATATATGCAGGCTAGATTTGTTTTTAAAGTTTCCAGAACTGCGTATCAGTAGAAAACAAGTTCATGCAGACTAAGTAAGATAAGTTAAGTAACCACAGAGACATGCACAGTGTTTTGTTCAGCTGCAACTCCCGGAGCAGACATACTATTATAGGAAGTCTGTCTTTCAACATAAATTCATAAGTATCTGGTTGAAGTGGCACGATAAAAATCTCAGTATTTGCAGTCAGATGAATCTGAGTTGCATGTATTTGACTGAATATTTTAAAAAACTGAGCCACAGGATTCCAATTGAAATTTAATTCGGTACACTGTAGTTTACCATGTCTCTGTAGGAGCTGTGAAATGTGTTAGCGGTCCATTGTGATATTTAACTGGATTAACTCGATCTCATTCATAGCGCACACACACACACACACACACATATATATATATATATATATATATATATATATACACACACTGAATAAGTATTTTTTAAGGGCTTGGTAAATCTGTGATCCCGGAAAAGCCAATCCAGTGCATGGCTATGTTATTATAGCGTTTGGGGGTCATTCAAGAATCAGACGATCACCGCTCTCTGAGAGTTCAGACTGCTGAGCCCTTGAGGGTGAGCGAGGAGGGGGCGGTCACTTGTTTAACTGACTCAGACCGCACCCAATAGAGTGTTCTCACATTTTGACCTTCCACAAGGAAAAACCTGACGCCAGGTACAGACTTTCTCCTCGTAATAAGTCTCCAATACACTCAACAAATTGCCAAGAGGGTTTTAATATCACCATGGACTGATTTGAAAGGACAGATGGAAAAGAAGGTAAAAGTATTTCTTAAATCACTGCATAATGCAACAATGCTTTGCTCATGTACTAACCGTTTGGTCTGCAGATGTCAATGTGGGAGAGGGAGAGAGTAAAACAGAGAGATCAGTTAATAAAGACTGAAATAAATCACAACTAATATACGCATTAACAGCTAATCACAAAAAAATCACAACTAATGTACAGCTATTCTGATATCTAAAAAATGTTTACTTCTACTGCCAAGAAGTTGTCAAATGTTAGACTCAAATATAAATAGATCCGATAGCATACCTGACCATAAATGATTAATAGTTAAGGGGGTTCTAAAGATCATGAAGTAAAATCTGAATTTTGTAAATATAATTTAAAAAAAAAGAACAGGTAATCAAGTTCAATAGTTTAACAAGCCAAGAGCTATATATTCTACTAATTACTTTGTTTACACATACTAACAGAACTAAAATATATACAATCCAATTAGTTTTTTTTGCAAAACATGCCATCAATTCTGTTACAGTGATAATAAAAGCCTAAACTAATATATAAGCTAAATTAGCTCAAAAATGCAAAAAAGAAAAAAGAATTTATCCCATTGTAACATGCAATATTGCTATGTAAATATTAACTTTTTAATAATTTACTGGATTTCAATAATCTGAAGTTCTTCTTATTTATTGCAGTTCAAAAAAAAAAACTTAAAGGACCCATTACTCCTGTTTTACTGCACTTCATAACTACCATACAGGTCAAGGTCTTTTTAATTTTCCCAACTCCAGGTTTAAACTGATAAACTCTTAAGAAAGGATGATCTTTTGCAGAATCTCAGATGGCGGGAGGGTCCTGGAGGGGACTGCCCCCCCTGTGGGGCCATTCTGGCACCCCACACACAGCTTCTGAGTTAAGGTTCCACAAGGACCTGTGGCCGGTGCTTTGGTGGTTTACTCCTACGAATGAAACAGTGGGCCAGCCGCACTCCGACTGCCTGTGTAGCCCCTAAACTGCACCACCATGAAGGATATAATCAACAACTAACCCTGACCAGAAAGGAAAAATTACACCCTCTGGCAGCCACTTAATTAGAAGCCAGAGATATTCTGCTGTGACTGATCTATGTTTTAGAGCATCATCATGTTCAGACATGGAGCACATAAGCCCTATTATGTTATTAAATCTGTAGCTCAGTTATAAGTCTTTAAAGTTACCTTTGTTAATGTAATCCAGCAGAAAACATCAGAGCAGAGAACATATAATAAACTGTATGCAGTAGATGCGTGGCGCACAATATAAAATACAGTTTATATTTGCAAAAACGTCAGACATGTTTAACAGGCTAAAAGGACCACATCTAGACGTGGAATGAAGGTTTAAAAATCAGCGTTGCGTCTCTATGTTGCATCCTTCAAAATCCATAAGGTGGCGACTTTGGGCCCCGTCAAAATCCATGTTAAAACATTTACATTATCGTGTAAAGATGTCATAAATTTATGCAGTAAATACAGTATATAAAATACATAAAAATGAATACACTGGGAAAAAAGCAAAATAATTGTATAATTCACTGTGCTTGTTTTCCCTCACTGATTGTGTCCTACAAACAGGAGTAAGAAGTCTGTAGTTTAAGATTAGTTCAAAAAATTGTAATACGGCACTTTAAGGAACGTAAAAACATCCCTGGCTTTAAAAATATTTGATAAAATGTAGATTATTAATTAAAACTCATTTTAAAAGCGGTTAAACTAAACATTGCACCCGACTGCCACCAGGGGGCAGAATTCATAGTCCCTATAATAAAGTTCATCCCCTCAAGGCAATAAAGTACAACGCCCAAAAATTTACATCATGCCAAAAAACTTCTTTTAAAAGCCCTAAACTTTTGTTTTAAATATTTCCAACACTGTCTACATTTAAAAGTATGCTTTTTTTCTAGTTACACTGACAAATTTTATTTCTCATTTGCCACTTATCAAAGTAAGGGATAACTGCATCCTCCAAAAGGTTAAAAAGGGTTGGAGCGCTCCTGAAAACGCTCAAGTAACGTCCCCCAGATTCAACACAGGATTATCCCTCACGAAATGCACATATAAAACTGGAAAAAAAAAACCTTGACGAAATCCACGTTAAGGAAACGAAAAGGCACAGTGGAAACTTACATTGGCATGTCGCTAGGTATGAAGTTACTGCAAGCAGCAACACAATCCGTGTATCCACAAAGCTGAGCATGTCTATTCAGACATGCAGACTCCTTGTGCTGCGGGGTCTTTGTTTTGAAACCACTTCAAGAAGACATGCAGCTGTGGTGACCAACAGTAACTCCACACTGTGCAGAAACCTGCCGCCGTGACGCTGGACCAATAAACTCCGACCGGCCCTATTTATATGGCAGGAGGGTCCTTGGTCCGCGTGTCGGCGCTCGGCCTTTCCACCAATGGGAGGCGAGCGCTGCCGTCCTCGAGCGTCTCCAGCAGGTCATGTGGTCGCTGGTCTCCATCCTCCTCCAAAACTTCTGGCAGCGCGTTCAGCGCAGTGATGACGAGGGCAACGTTTTAATTAGATCCATTCTTTTTGAGGACGTGGACAAGATGGTGCTTTAAAAAGAGAAAAACTAACCGACCCCCTCCGCCCCCCCCCCCGGTCAGACTCTGCTGCTCCATCATATGCGGGATGTGGCTCGAGCGCAGGAGGAGAGCGGCGCACTGACCTGCACGAGCATCCCGACGTTTGACGCGCGCGGGACCTTTTGCTATCGCCATAAAACAGATATAATCGACGGAAAATCATTTTTAAGATGTTTACAAGGATGCTGTTATATCTTTTGATGTACTATTGATGGTTTTTTTTTCAAAATGTGTTGATAGGCCTGGGCAAAACACGCAGAACTGGATCATTTTTTTTTAACAAATACAGTACTCATAACATTTACTGTCACGATCCGTTTACTCAAAATGTCTTCATATTTTAATGGTCGTTTTATATTTAGCAGATTGTCCCAAACGTTGTCAGTTCTCATGCTGAATGAAACGCTATGTACTGTAATTTATAAATCGGTTTTTGTCTTTTATTGTGTCGTAAAAGAAGCACCGTCCATTGTTTTCACTACAGTTCATTTAGAAGTTGTGCTGAAGCCAGTAAGTTTGACTCTACCTTAACTGACGCTTTCAATTAGAAATAGTCATATGTGAAAATCCAACACAAAGGTGCTTTAATCTGAAACTGAGTGATACAGATATATTTTACACATGCAAATGGTTCCTTATAATGTGCTCACAGCCACACTGCTGTGAACTGATACTAGATGAGCTAAAAAGTCAATTTCCCATTTTGTGAGTTTGAAGGTTTTGCAGAGGTTCGACTGGAATGTGGCGCAGAGCCCCTTGTAGTAAAGCACAAAGACAGGTGTGAGTAGATCTCATTCCACCTCCTCTCCTCTCCACAGCCCAAGCCAGCTTGGAAGCAGGACCCGACACGTCTTCACTGGGAGCAGCTCCTCTCAAGCTACTGCAAAAAAGAAAGAGGGACGTGCCACACTTCTGTCTGTTTACGTTCCAACTCCACGCTGGAAATGATCTCCAGCTTAAATGTCTGAAATTCTGCAAATTCATGAAGGCACATAAATGTGACGCCTGCACAAATGTGACTTTATTTCAGCGACTTTGGTTTGTTTTTTTGATCTAAAATATCTGAAAGATTTCCATTTCTAAAGCCCTCCTGGGAAAATCTGCTACTGTATGCCATGATTGTGAAAAAATGTCCTGTGAAAAGATGTACATTGGACACATTTACTGGGGATACTGCGCTTATCTCATATAACATGAACAAAATTCTTCCAGGATAATCTTTCAGGACTTAGCAGATCAGATTCTATGCCAGCCTTTCCTAAGGTGTCACTGTTCCATACCACTTGTGTCTAAAAAACAATGTCTTCAGCTCGAATTGGCTGTTCAACTCAAGATCGTTGCAGCTAAAACTTTGCAAAATTTGACAGTGTTCTGAGGTTTTTTTTTGCATCTTGCAATATTTCTTCATACTGACTGTAATTGTACAAGTTTGTATCTAAATGACAGAAATGTGTAGTATGTGATGTCAAAATATCTTGTGCTTGCAAAGCGATATTTTTGATCTCGACAAAGAACACTTTCCAGTTTCTACGTGAGCACAGTAATTTAAAAAAGTTGAATAAAGGAATCTACAGCCATTTTTTTACATTAATTCATAATTTTTTTAGTGAATGAAGCACAGTCAGAAATATGGTATGCAGTGAGGAAAATGCTCTGTATGCAGATTAATTACCGTAATGAGCACCTTTTGGTAAAGACAAACAAATCTGCTGACACAACAAAAATGCGGCATATTTCTTTGCAAAGAAAAGCCTTATTTTTCTATTTGAATTACTGTTCTGCATACAAATATGAAGATAGTTGAACATACTTTTGTCCAAATACAGTAGCTCCTATGATCTACACTAAAAAACTGCAGATATGTTTCTGAAAACTTTTTTGCACTGACTGAGCTGTCCAACTTGCTAAGCGCTGCACAAGCATGAAGTGCAGAATGTGGAAAGACCCAGCAGTAATCCAGGCGGGGAAGGATAGACGAGCAGAGCGAAGGCAGTGAATGGCTAGTTGCAGAGAGTACAGTCACTGTTGCCATCTTCATAAGCAGCAGACTAGTGGAGCACAGCTGTAATGATTACGTACCTCCTCCATGACTCTCTGTGTTTCCTGCTACTTAAACCAGACTCAGGATCCCCTCCCCCATGCAGACCGATCTAGATGAATCACGGGTCCATGGACTGCGCTAAGATGCCTGACATCTCCTTTAACTTAGTTTTTGTTTCAGAGAATAGAGAATCAAGTTCACTGTGGTCAGAGACCTGTATACATTTGCTCAGGGGCTGAGTATTTTCTTCTGTATAATGTACTAATCTTATATGTCTTAATTTATGGTGTTTTTGTCACTCTTTTGCAACAGACTCAGTTGTCAGACCTGCTATTTAGGCACACATCCCCCACTTGAACACTGGCCCTTTCTCCTTCACCTTTCCTTTAGGTTGTTTTACTGAGCATTGTGCCTCACATCACTTTGTTGTTTAACTCCTCACTGAGGAGAGATGCCTTCCCAGCAGACCTCAAGAAAGCTTATGTTATCCCTGTCCTCAAGACATCATCCCAAGTCCATTATGCTATTGAAAACTACCAACCAACATCCTTCTTCCCTTTTTTGTCCAGAACACTGGAATGAGTAGTACACCACCAGGACCACTATTTTTTTCTTCTGAGGACAACCTTCAGTATCTCCTCTTGTCTGGTTTTCATGGAGGATGCTTTTCGGAAGCTGCTCTGCTCTCTGTTGCAAACGTATTCATCTCAGCTCCTGCTGTATCTTTCTTATTGGTCCTCTTTCTTAATCCATCATTAATCTTTGAAACAGTTAACCACTCTCTTCTCTGTTAACTTAAGAATCACTGTTTTTGCAGCAGGCTGGCTGAAGTCTGGCCTATCTGGCCAGTCCTTTTCTCAAAACTTGCTTTCCACTCAAACAAATACTCTACATAGGTGTTCCTCAGGGATCAGTGATGGGATTTATCTTAAAATAAATTTGTTCCCTCTCTATCTTCATCATGGCCACAGAGATCAGTTCTACATCTTGTTTCCTTGTTTTGACTCTCAAGGCCTCAAACTGAATACTAGTTTGCTAATATCTTTAAAAGATAACAATAAGATATGATTTCTTGGATGCCTGACCATCACATAAAACCTAATGTCTCCATATCTGGCCTTCCTAACTTACCAACTTCAAATCCTTCTGCAAACCAATTCAAGATTTTTCCTCACCACATGACCCTTTCTCTGTCACCTTCTGTACCAGGCCCCAGTAAGACACTGGACAACTCAATTTTAGCATCACTTTACTATCAAAGACCAGAAAATGATTAAAACAAGCAACAACTGAACCAGGCCACCATTGAGGCTTCGCTCACAATCTCAAGGGAAGATATAAAATCTGGTGGTGTTAATGCGTCGCAGACATGAGGCAGTTATTACATGTAAGGATTTTATAACCAAATACTAACTTTACACAACTTTAATTTGCTTTAAATGCATACATCCTAATATTTACGATTAGCTGAAAAACGGGGACAGAATAGAACAAATGGCATTGTTTTAACATGGATTAACAAATATAAAAAACATTATCCAGAAAAAAAAGCTGGCATTCTGTACTTTAGCCTCATAATAAACTTTTGAGATAAAATACAAATTTCATGAGTATAAATCGCCAGTGTTACTTTATTATCCCAACACTGCTACAGTTTCGTGTATGTTCGCTGAAGCACAATATTTCATAATGAATTTCCATATTCTTATTGTCACTATTACTTTATACGTATCTTTAGTTTGTGCAAAATTGACACTGATTCCTTAAAATATGTCAGGTAAATAAATAATCAGGTTCAAAATTGTTTCTTCAGTCTTTAGTTAAGATATAAATTTGAAGTGGATCCTCAGCAGTTCTTAGTTTTTGCAATGACTGAGCTGATATTTACATGTAAATCATGAAAGAACTTGCCAGTTGTTTACCTAAAGCAAAGAAAATTCACAATATGTCAAACCTGCAGGAATGAATCTCTGAAAATAATGAATGATACAAAAAGCCAAAACTTAGAGGCAGAAAACATGGTTATATGTATTTTATTTATGTTTAGTGTAGCGTGTGGGACTGATATGGAGATTTATCTGCTAAAATATGAGACAGTCTAAACCTGAAAGTGAAATAGTGTCAGTTTAATACTTCAAATTCTTATTTAGGAAAATCCATCCCAATGCCACTAATCCAGGAGGTTTATTGAAGGTTAAAACTGACGTGGTAGAAAGCACATAAATCAACTGAAACTACCCTAATAATAATAGATTTTTAAAGATTTGTGAGATTATCAAAGGAGATGATGGTATGTATAATGTGTTTATTATGCCTCAGTTATGAACTGATACAAGTTACCCAGTAGGACAGTTTATCTAATAATGTCTAAAAGGATTGAATTTATTTTAAACAAAATAAAAATTTGTAGGAAAACTACCAAAGCTGCCGTATGTGAAAAAGGCACTCTTCCAAGAAGAGCAAGTATTTTCAGAAGTTAATTCCCTTTTCACTTCATCACAGGGTAGAGTCACACACATATATGCCAGGTTAATCAGAGTGACCTATTAACCTGGAACACGCCTTTGGACTGTGGGAGGAAAACCACAGAGAGCATGCCATTTCCACACATGAGTTAAATTTGAACCCACACCTAAGCAGCCCAGATGTTGTGAAACAGCGCATGTCTTGTTTGTATCCTTCATGTTTGGTTAATTCTTTAGGTGGCCATTCTTGATTTAACCATGAAATTTGAGGAAACTTCCTAAATGTCCCACAGTCCTACAGTCCATATGAAACCATCCAGTCCCCCCAAAATTTTGAAATCTAAGATAATGGGAGAAAAGTAACAAAAGTAAGTTGCTACCTAGCAAAAAACATTGAAGGCCTTAACATGATCTCCAAGCTATTCTTTTTTCCATGTGTTTCCGCTGGCCCCCCTTTCCTGACGTGTGCCAGAAAAATATTAGTCATCGCTTGAGCATCCAGACAGTCCCAGTCAACATGTTGCCTGAGGTCGATGTAAGAAAAAGGGGATGAGGAGAACATGTAAGAAGAAATGTTTTAAAGATGGCTGAAGGCATGTTGTCATGAATATGGGTGAACTAAAACTACATTTTGTTTAAACAAATGTAACAACACACCGGTTAGCAACAATTACAGCAAGTTAACAGAGTAGCTACAGACATGCAAAGAAAAAAACCATCTGCTGAACGGGAACTTTTAAAGGTCTTTTAAAGCACAGTGGAAGATACGGAAATGTTTTACTGTATTTAGGAGGAAATCAACTTTGGGTGATTTTGATCAGTAGTTAACTTGAAATTAAACATAAGCACATAGCATGACGATAGTTCCAGGATATCAGTTTGCATATCAGAACAGTTCAGATATTCCAGTATTGCACTCTGTTCTACTTCTGCTTTTTGGGACTATCCAGCTCCTTTATATTCTTTCCTTTGACTTTTTCCGGCACATCTATCCATAATGAATAAAAGTTTATCCAGTGCATGGTCACATTTATTTACATTTTTTTCCCCCAGATCAGAATGGGCATGTATTGACAATGTCAAGCACCAGCAAACTGTCCAACACGACAGTTATAATCTCTCCATTCATCATCTCTGACTTTATTAAAAACTTCTAAAACCACTACAATAAATAGTTAAAACAGTCATGTAAAAATTAAAACAAAATTATAAAATCCTAGTTTAAAACCAACACATATTCACAATACATGATGGTAAATTCTAAGACAGTTAAAAACATACCCCAAGGCTCTAGCTAAAAGATAAGATAAAAGATTAAAGGAAATTTACCAGCAGACTCCACTGCAGAAGATGGACGGTTCCTTGGCCTGTTCCAGGGTAATGCTGGACTTAACCTACCTTCATGGGTGCAAACACGTCTTCCCCTTTGGAATTACATTATTAAAAACAAACACTCAAAATTATAAGCAAGAGACTGACAATCAACAAAATGGTAAATGTGATTAAACATATAAACGGATAAATGAACCATATATAAACAGAACAAAATCCATACACCCACCTCAGTGAAACACTAAACTACACTACAGTAACTAAAATCTACATACACATGAATAAATGAAAAAATAAATACAACAGCCAAAATATATATGGCAATGAATGACACATACACAATATGTAAAAATAAGTAAATACTAAAAATATACAATTAAAATTATAAAAGTGAACAAATACATAAAAACCCTACACCTAACATAAAAGGTAAATACACAGAATAAAATTAAACACATACACTAACCAAAAAATAGGGGTCGCTGGTCTTTGTATGCAAAAACAAGGACATGTGTTACTTACCCAGAATGGAGAAGATGCCACAAGAACCTTGGGGCTACAGCCAAAGGAGGCCTTTCCACCTCTTTTTTGCTTCTGTGTAGCCCCACTGCGTGACGTCCATCTCCATCCTAAACTTGAGGTTGGCCTGGATTTTGGCAAGCATCCCCTGGACGCCCAAGTCTGCCCCCGTTTGGACCAGCTGGCATCTTGCGTTCTAGAGTGCTTGCTTGGTCACGCTCATCACCAGCCAGGTCTGGGCGGCCTCGGCCTTCTGAGTGCTAGGGTTCCACCGCTTCAACACTTTGTCATATGTCAAAACCATCTGCGGATCAATCTTTCTGCACAGGCGACTTACCAAGTGTCCTTCACCTGCTCACAGTCCCAAAAGGTGTGGGCGAGGGTCTCCCTCTCACCACAGCGGGTCCACGGACTGTGTGGGTGGCTGGACAGATGGTGCCTGTACAGCGTGTCCTTCAGAGGCAACCTACCCGAAAGGTACTGCCAATTCAGATCTTGCAGGTGGTGGTCAAGCCCCTTGGGTTGAATCCTGGACCAGGTGCCGTCCTCGAGGCCCACCAGAGCCCGAGTCCCTCTTCTCTCCAACAGAGCCTTATACAAAGCCCTACGTTTAAGGAGGGTACTTGCCTCAACCCCAGTTGCGGTGGTCTTACCCCACTCTACAGCATGTCTGTAATGACCTGGCTGGGTCTTGGCATTCGATCCGACGTTGGTCCAGGACTTCACCAGGTGACACATTGGATGGCCCAGCCAGAGACGTACAAAGTCCTAGTGCCAGTGGATTTACTAGATGGTTACAAACCTGGGAAAAAAAGAGGCAATCCAGTTTCAAGGGCATGTCTGGCACGTCCCTTCTCCCCTCCTCCTTCGGAAGGTACATGACTTCCCTCTTCACGTACTCGTACCTGCCCCCCCAGACAAGGTCAAAAATGTCCTTCCTAAGGCCTCTTCTCATAGAGAAGGGCAGGGGGTACACCTGCACTAAGTACAGCAATGTGGGGAGGATGTCCACCTTCAGGGCTAAATTTTTCCCTATAAAGGAGAGGGACCTGGTCCTCCACAATCCCATTTTCCGGGGTTTATTTACATTTACCTTTGTTAATTTTTTTTTTCATTTGTACATTTGTTTGCACCAATGCGATATGCAACTCAGAGTGAAGGATAAATAGTTATAGACACAAGGGTCATGGTTGCAGTGCTCTGAAGCATAGGTTATGAGTTAGGGTGCACCCTGCATGGAATGCCAGTCCATGGCAGAGCAATAACACGCATTCACACAGGTGTAAGGACTCTATGGGAAAAATAGAGATTCATCAATCCACCTGAAACACGTGTCTTTGGACTATGAATAGAAATCAGAGCACTCCAGTGAAACCTACAAGAACATGGGGAGATTCAAACTCCTCAAGCAAACAAATGACAAAACATGCAAACTCCTCACAGACTGGCTTGGACTCAAATCCAGTGATATGTGGAACTAGCACTAACTGCTGTGGCAACTGGGCTCTTTTACAGACACAACTAAATGAAATGAATGTTAGTTAATCTACATGACATAGGTCAGGTTGATATGAGTTCGGTTACTATTACTGTTACCCCGAGCTCAGCACATTCTGTGATTATTTTAATTTGGTCTGTGTTCAAGGAGAACTTCCATGTAATAGTAAAATCTATGTCAACTTTAAACTGATGAAATGGGTCTCTATAATTATAATTACAACTCTTGTTTTTAATATCTTCGGATTCATTTTTGTTTTTTACTGCAATTATAGAACCTTCAATAACATAGATTAGCCAAAGGTTCTGAGTAGCATTCCCATCATTATGCTCGTATGTTTTTCAGAAGAGAAATAAAACAAGTTAAAATGCTTTATAAATATGTTAAATGGAAACAATGTCATGGGTTACACATTATCATCCTGGATTATTTTGTAACAGTATGTTTCATTTAATTTGTTGTTAAATGATGAAAAATTTAAAAAAAAATCATTATGACTCTTATGATACCTCTTAATGCTTCAAAGCACCAATTCCAGTAATTCAAATACAAATAGTCACCAGTGTCATCCAAAACCATGATAAAACCTTTTTATTTTTTCTGATAAATGCATTTGTCACTCTGCCAAAGGAAGTCAATAAACACTTTTCTCAAGCATAAGGGGTATGAACTGTTACTGTAAACAATAGGCTATTATCTATATGTTTTAACATAACTTTAACAAGGCAACTTTAAACTGTTTATGTATCAAAACATCGATGAACCCTGAATAGGATTTACCCTGAGAGAATAGGCAGCATTTGGTATTCTTAAGAATATGTGTTATTAGATGAGTGTTTCCTGGAAAATCAAGTTAACAATGTCCAAGTGTGCAATGTCACATATCATGAAAGCAGTTTCTCGCTGAGTTTGATGCAGCTTTCTCATTTTAAAAAAATCTAAGAGTGCTCTCCGTAGTGTCTCAGCTTTCTTGGAATCCTAGGTATCTTGGCGGTCAAGAGGTTATCCCTTTACAAGATAATTCAACTTTACTGGTGGGAGAAATACCTTCTTTAAGTGCTAATCCTGATTTTTGCGTCCTTTTTGTGATCACTTAGTGTAAAAGTTAAGCACATGGCAACACTGAGGATCTTGGTTTAAATTCCCAAACTTTTTCTTCTTGTCTGCACCAAACAAATGTTGAAATACTGTGATCAGAAACATTTTCATGTCTGAGTCCTTTGTACACATTTACCACACGCAGTGCTCATGTTTATTCAAGCATAAGAAACCATTTTGTAAACCGTATATACATAAACCAGCATGTTTAGAGCGAGATGGGAGAAGCTCAGGCAAACACAAAAAGATCAAACAACAAAATAAATTCAAAAGATTGTTTGGAATCGTCCTTGCTGGGCAGGCAAACAGGCTGCAAAAGTAGATGGCTAAGGAACTGCGCGAAGCTCCGGAGATTCACCTCTATCCGTCAGCCATTTTGCCTAATTCCACTTTCCAGAGTTGCTTCCAGATTAAACAGGGTCCTCTTTTTGTTGTTAGATTCCAGATGTGCTGCGATCCTATTGGTGCTGCTGATCTTATGTCTCATATTTCTTCATGTACAGAAGGCCTGAAGCAGAGCAGCTACAGTTCAGCGGTGCAAAGCCAATCATGTTCCTACATACACCTGTCTGCCAGCTGACATTCATGTATTAGCAATTATTTCAGGCTACGAACTGTGTTCTTTTTACATGAAACCACTGCATTTATATTTTTTACTTCTAACAGGAATAATACTTTGTGGATTTCATATTACAAAGTTCTGTATAACTATGTTTGCAAATATTCATTCATAACAGCTCATGATGGCCTTCAAGGACCCTTGCTGTGTGGATGATATATGTCCTGCTGAACCCCCCAATGGTGTAAAACTTAAATAAATTCTGTAGTTTGCGTGGAGGGATTCAATCAAGTAACCATACTACCATTTAAAAAAGAACCATCACAGACCAGAACTCACTGAGGATGCAGAAGAAAACCAGCTGTCTAATAGCATCCAGTTGCCTTCAACTTTACCAAAATCAAAGGTCAAAGGTTAAATTAAAGTACATTTATCTGACAATTCATAGTTGGTACTGAGAGAGAGGTGTCATTTAGGTAAGAACTTTGAGCAGCATAGATTTGGAGTAAAAATACAGCCAATGCATCTAATTGTTATTTTTGTTTTTTTACTCAGTCTCACCAACATTAGGCATGTATTTTAAAGTATGGAAATTGTTGATGATTCTCAAACATGCACAGAATAAGCGGCGCGATACAAACCCAGGGAACCCTCAGGTCACTGTCAAAGAGGACACACCCTGGGGAAGCTTTTCCAAAAGCTGCTTTCTGGTTAGAGTTTCTAAATGAAAGAAGAAAGACAGAAAGAATGCTACACTTGAAAAGCACATTACAGTCTCCTGGTGCAGCGTGGTCCATTTAAGACAAACTATTTGAGCCATAATGTGTTAGGTTACCAGTAGTTTGCCAGTGTAAAAGACCTAAGACTTGAGGGTTTTTGTTCTTCTTAATTCCATTTTAGAAACAGCAATTTCAAAAAGGCTTCTAATACCTTTGCTGCTTGATACAATACAGTACTGCATGTTCTTCAGGTTTTTAGTCTGAATTGTTCAAAGTGTGGCCAGTGGCTTGAAAGATGTCATCAGAACATTCCTAAGGAAATGAACATGACCAAAGCAGAATGACTGCATCATCTATAACAAGGGAATAAAGAAAAACAAATAAAAACTCTTTTTGAGTTTTCCACACAAAGCTTTTCAGTTTCTTAAATCTGTTCATTTTTTTCTATGCCTGCCAGGATATCATGTTCGAGAGATACATGTAAATTTGTAAGAAGTAACTGCAAGAAGGATGACATATCATATCATTGCACTGACAAACAGTTTGAGGGTGCGTTGGACTGCTAGTTGGTTACCCTGTAAGCAACGTTTATAACTTGATCGCCAGGCGAGAACTGGGTAAATTGCAAAAAGATTATTTATCTTGTGGAAAACAAAGTCAGCATACCTTATGGACACGAAATTCTGACATTTGATTATCATTTTCTAACTCTGCCTCTTTTGAGAGGAAAGCCAACTCTTTGAGCACTTTGCCAAAGCAAACACTGCATATAGAAGCAAAGGGAATCTGGGTGGGCAGGTATTTTGCTGTACACTCTGCTTTACCTGGGAAAGGTGAAGCCCAACGCGCAGGAAGTGTGCTGCTGTAGTGACCACAGTGCCAGGCCCTGTGGAAACAGGCTATTAGAGAGGAGGAGTACCCGCTCCATAATTTAGGGCTAGTTTCACTGATGGCAGTAAGTAGGAAAACACAGCACAGTCTCGGGAGCTTGAGGTTTTCAAATTACAGGCTGTCCTCCCAGCCAGATATCCTTTTACTGGCTGGGCCCTTTGGTAATGTACTTTCCATACAAAACGGCAGGGTCTAGTGAAAAATGCAGCGGCGTTCATCACTGAAGTACGGTAAGAGGAGAACGGCGGCAAAAAACTAAAGCAGAAAATGGCTTAAATGTAAAACAATCAACAGTTTTGAAAGAGTTCCTCAGGTGCTGTATACAAACTTTTTAAAATTATGCAACAAAGGGCAGTAGTAGATAGAACTCATTTTTCAGAAAGAGTTGTTCAACCAAACAGAAAGAAACCTTGCGATATCCAATTTGTCCAGGCCCCCCCCCCCTCCCCTTTGTCCCCTTTGTCCCCTCTTAGCCCCCAGAAAGTTTCTGTGGGAAAACTAAAAAACCATGCAAGATTTGGAAGCATACATTTTTTATGGTGCCTAAATTATAAAACTTCAAAACTTTGGCTTCCAGACTATATGAAATGCCTCCCACAAGCTGCCGACTGCTGCATCTGCTTACCATTTTACTTGTGCATATTTTCTTTATTTGTGCTCACAGAAAAGGGGGGTGGGGTTTCAGGAGTAATGCTCTGCTATGATGTTGGAGGAGGGTATGGCTTAGTAACACAAAAATGAGTCCACCAACAGTGCTAGATAATGCAGCAAGGTTAAAGAAATCAAAAGCTTTTTCTTGTAGATACTTTTGAATCAGTTGAGAAAAAGCTGAAAAACCAAAATAAAAATCAGTTTACGCTGAGTATACTCCATAAAATAAAACTCATTTCCTAGAGGTTTATTAATATTTATTTTGTCAGGGTTTCTGAGTTGGATGCTGCCAAACGTTCCCAGTTGTCTGTCTAAGCAAATGGCGCAGTCACGACTGAAGCCTAGTGAGGAACTGAGATTGTCACGAATAATGAAAAAAAAGACGGCAACACCCATGGTTCTTCCGAACACATACTTAGTGTGCTGCAGGATCCACATGACTCACAGTCTGGTCAGCAAACGCATTATAAAACTCCTGAAAATATCCTCACACAATGTCACTCAAATCCACAGTCCAAGGAAAATTAGTACATAGCCCTGCCCATGGTTTGGAGATGGCCTTACATACTGTATAGTACCACTTAGGACCAGAAGAGACTGTCCAGTTAAGGTTTTATTTTAGGCTGCCATGCGGTGCTGAACAAACACATGTGGCGGTCAGTTTGAAGCTTATGCTGAAAAGCAGTGGACTGCACATTTTATATCCTGAAACGATCAAAACCCAGCCACCATCCTTTTGCAACTTGCAATAAAAAACCTTATAATGCTAAATAACTTTCTTCATAGTTCTGTGTTCAAATGCAAATCCAAATGGCAATGGGAGTCTCATATGGAAAAACAGCAGCTAATAAAAAGTTCCAGAATGCTACGCAGATATTTTCTCCCGCTTCTGAAATATTTCCTTCTACGTGTGTCTTTTCTCAAAGCAAGACACTCTGCAGATCAGCCTGTGCTTTGGGCTCGTACAAAATACTTTTATATTCTGGGGGAACTGCTCTGAAGTTGACAAGGCACAAATTTTTCAGTGGAATCATGACAACTCAGCATAAATTTATGTTATATCTCGTGTAAATTGTTAGAAAGTAGGAAACACGGGCCATTAGTTTGTGTCAACAAAGAATAAATGCCTTTGGAACAAAATACAAGCCTCAACAAGCAGCTCAGCTTCTTTAGAGGTACCTGCTACTGTGGTGTAAATGGCCTCTGACTTTTATACATATGGAATGAACATAATGACTTGAAGTGAAAGCTGAAGTGTGTATTATAACTGTCTTTGCCCGGTGCAACTTACAACGTTTGGTTTGTATATGAAGACACAGATGCTTACAAATAGTAACATATTTTACTGTAACATTTTAGTGTAATTTCTCAGCAAGACATTTTACCGGAGTAATTCAAAGTAAATGCTTTGTTCAAGAGTAAAGTTCAATCATAGGCCCTTTGAGTGTAAGCCAGTGGTCCCCCTCTCTGCAGATCAGAGGTTGTCAAATTTTTGCAGGCCACAGACCCCTTGCAGAATCTGTTTAAAGCTAAGAAACACTCCTAGAAAAATATCCATAAATAAATTCTGAGAAATTCTTCCATTGGAATTTATTTGACTGAAGTTTCATTATCTCTACTAGAACCTCACATTATTCATGTTAACTATCAGGAAATAATAAGATAATAATAGTTTTACTTTTATTTTTAACTTCTACTTTGGTAAAGACCATTCACAGACCCCCTCCCAAGATGTTTGTGTAACATAGGTTACAAACCCATGCTCCAGAGGGACAACCCTTTAAGCTGCTCCTGTTTTGTGAAGTTATGGATTTAGAACATTAAAATCGCTTTTAAATATTTGTGGAACTTCAGAAAAACTCAGTAAAACCCTGGACAGCATTAGCTAAGAGTTAACACCACTCCTGGGACAATCTTCTTCAACCATAGCTTCTTTGGTTTGCAACAGACATCCCATGAAAAATAAAAGAGCAAAATTAAAGCAAAAAAAGCTGATAAAATGATTAATAGATGTTCAAGCAACCTGGGTTTTAAGAATAATCTTAAAAACTTGTTATTACAAGTCACTAATGTATGTCTTTAATAAGTTGTAATGTATGTGTTTAATAAGTCATTAGGCTCAGCATGCCCATTTAAAGTTCCCCTTAACAACCCAGTAAAAGCACTTTGGTATGTAGTGTTGTGTAAATGAACACAGACGTAGATTACCTACAAAAGCAGGTTTCCTCAGCTAGCATTAGGTCTGGACCCCCCAGCTCTGAATAGGACCTGCGAAATACTCACTGGCCACTATAGTTGAAGATTAAAATGAACAATTGGGTTCAGGGCCATCCCATTAACAATAAAACCAACTTTGTATTCTTCAACATGCCATAAACATTGTACTAAAAGTGTTTCAGTATCCTACCGAAGGTTTGACCTGAACACAATAACGTGTCCTTTCAGAAATGTAGCTCCAGGCCATTGGTGGTCTTAACTACACACCATGAAAATGTCCGCAAAGATACGGCTCAGGGTTACACAGATCAAATATAACTGTCTCTAGAGGTCTTTCTTTTCTAGTTCATTTTCATAATTTATATTATAAGAATCTTGATGACTTTCCCACAAAACGTTTTTTTGGAAAATGTTATGCATCAATTTGCCATTTGGTTTGCATTTTTATTCCGCTATTATAGTGAACCCCTTTTCTTTTAGTTTCCGGCACGTAAGATTAGGTGCATTCGGTGAAGGGTCTCTTTAGCCACGAAAGAGTTAAGGAAAGCAGTAAAATCTTTTCCACATTACTCCACAAAAGACGACCAGACTTAAGTGAGTCCAGCTGTGTGGAACTTTGCTCTGACAGGGGCGAGCTCAGCACAGTATATCATTATGCATCTGGGAATTGCACTGTGAGACTGGAAGACACATCAGGAAAGGACAATTACTTCCATCTACGACGGTGCAGACTGCTGCTGTGCAAGGAAGGCCAGCAAATGAGTAAAAAAAGGCAAACAGCATCAAAACAAATTAAAACATGTAGGGAACGCGCTTTGTCAACGGTATCATGCGGTACCAAAAATCTAAAAAGATGGGAAACTGATTTGCCATCTTGAGGAAGGGGGAGTTCTTGTTTGTGGATTCCTAGTGTTTTATTAAACAGACATGGAATGAGTCACTCCCAGATCTATTAGGGGGGTTGTGTCATGGCACCCTGAGCTTTTATACAGGGTAAGGGAGGGAACATCCACCCCAGAACCTCCCCTAGCACTGTGCACAACTACAGCTGCCATCATCATAAATATTACAGCTCTGCAGTGTTTCAGAATGAAATTGAACACCTCCAGTTTGGCTCCACCCCACTTCCTCTTTCTCTCCACCCACTTTTTCCTCGCTTGTCTTTTCTCTCCCGTTTCAAAGAAACAAGTTTGTGCAACGTCTCAGTTATCACTGGCGGTTGACAATCTCCCCTGTCTTTTTCTCTGATGGAAAATTCTGTAGGTGTTGCCATTGCCCGTCTGCTTAGTGTACAATTTAAAACAATTTCAATGACTTGGCTGTGAATGTTGTCATTTATATAGCAAGCAGGCCTTCTTTATCTCTGCTTGTGTTACTCAAAGCAAGTAGAAGGTTGCAAAATCTCTACAAACTGGAATATAGCTGGGAAGTACAGAGAACAAAACTTTGACCTGAGTTTCCCAAGGGCCTGTTCCAGCAGCCCGCATTAGAGAGGAGAGGCGGTGGGGGCAGATGTGGGGGCTGTTTAAGGTCTGTTTACTCTGTGATGTAAACTTTGGGGATGGGCGTGTCATGAATCAGAGTCATGTTGAGGCTATTCAGATGGATGGAGCATACCATCTCCTCAGCTTTGGGTCTCATATTGCTCCACCAGAGAGGGATTGTGAATACCCACACTGATCTTGCTGCCTCCTCTTTCCTCTCCAGGACTCCAGTTTAGGGAAACTCATCTTTCCCTCACAAATTTTGGCAAATGCCCTACATTCTAGGTCTTTGGATACTGGAAAATGACCAGGATACATCATCAGAACTAGAAAAGGGACAAAGAGTTATTTGCTTTATCTATAAACTAGGCAGTGTGTGCATAAAATGAATCACATTGCAAGAAATGCATGTATACAGTTTATATTAACAGGGGACTACAAAGACTACAGAAAATACAGATGTGTCAGATAGTTGGAGAAAAGCAAGAGGTCAAAATTACTTTTCATTTGCAAAGTTATTTGCTAATCTGTTGGATAATAAAATAAAATACATCAAAATAAATTGTTCTTTCCCAGAGATGATTAAGGATTTTTATACTGTTCTTAGAGGGTTTAACTTACTATAGAGTGTATATTTCCAGTAAGATGCTAATTGGTAAAACATTAGTTAAATATCTCTCCTTAGAACTGTTTAGGGTGGTCCTTGATTTACCAGAGTTCCAACACCTTCATTTGTTGTAAGTTTCAAATACTCTTATAAACAATTGACACGCATGAATACTATATAGGTGTTATTTTTTACCAATTCCTCACATTATTAATGTTAAAATAATAATACAGAATAATAACAAATCTAGCACAATGTTAAAATAATTTATTTTCATGCTGCCCTATTATTTTCACTTCCATTTCTAAATATTTTCTTTTTTCTTTTCAGTGTCACAGGCACATGCATTTTTGCTTGGTAGACATTGTAAACAAAAAGCAACTTGAATGAAATCACAAATAAAAAGTTCTGCAAATGAAACATTGTATTAAATAAAATGTAATTGTTGCTAGACAGTCAAACGATCAGACCCAAACAATAACAAATAATGGCGGCCTTGTCGATGCTGTTCTATAGCAGGTGGAGCAGTTGTTACACATTACAGCCAAAACACTGGGGCTTAAAAATGTTACAATATGGTTAAAGGGGTGGCAGTCACAAGTCCAGGTGGTTGCAAGTTCATATGTCATCAGTGAAGGACTACATCTAAAGCAAAAGAGATGTCGGAAACAATCAATCTGTGATTTTTAAAAATTTTCTATCAACTCCCTATATATTCTCAGAGGAATTTTCTCACACCTTGACAAGTCTATTTAAGTTTAATCTGTGTATGTCAAACGTGGTAGGGACTAGAACTGTTCAGGTAGGGAACCCTGTCTTAGGTAGGGAGGAGAATGGACTCCGGGGGAACTATTCCATCTCATGGAGGTTTCTTCTAACAAAAAGGACCAAACTGTTGCTAGTAAACAAGTGTAGAAGTGTGAACTAAAGAGCATAAATATCAAAAAGTGGAATAAGACACAATGCTGCAGGAGTTACACTCAGGCCAGGTCGATTCTATCCCACATTAAAACCCTCCTAAAGGGACACCCCCTGTTTTATGTTGCTACTGGGCCTATAATAAAATTATCACTATGTTTAATGTACTGGAGATTAAAGGTTAACTGTGCTAATGCTTCTTTTCCACCCATTTTGCACTGCATATTTGGCCTGGGTACAAAATATTTTCCATAAGAAACAATGATCCAAACCCCCTCACTGTGACAATTTGCGTTCATGTAACAAGTTGACTCCATGTAAGGAACTAGTGCAACAGTAAACAGTGGCAGACAAGAGTATAAACCTAAATATTTTCATATGTCACACCATAGTGCACATCAATGCCAAAAATGCAAATAAACCCATATATGAATTTATATAATAAAGTGACTTTCCCAGGGCCACCTGATCCAAGGAGTGACCAGGGTGATAAGTGAATAAAGAGGCTTCATTATTTTTAGAAACCATGACATTAAAAATAGACAGAAGCTAATAGTAGAGGAAAAAAAACCAATAAAGAAATATTCTGACTATCCTAAGAAAAGAGAACAGACTTAAAAATGCATGTAAATCATAACCCTGAACTAAAACCATAACAGTGAAACTCAATGCATTTCCCACCAACTAGACCCCCAAATATTTGTGCATAACTCCATTTAGCACTAGTGGTTTATGGGTCACCATACCTGACACATTACTACAACCCTACCCAAACCCAATAAACACTCTCCTGTTGCCATCCCAAGGACTTTTAAAGAGAATCTCAGTAAGTTTTGAATGCCTTCACCTGGTACTTGTTTCCTCTTAATGAGACCCCCCCAGGTGCAGCTGTCAGGAGATTGCTGGTGCTGCTAAGTCCTCTGGTGGCAACAATTAAATAAAGTAAATATACTTTATCATTACAGACACTATTCAGTTCATTTTCTGATAAATGATCAATGAGTAAACCTTTTTAAAAACTGTATGAGGGAATGTTTTGGTGTGAGTTATGTGTTAAATAGAATGTTTCCATTAAGGAGGAATGTATATAACCACATTGAAGGCAATGAGACTCTGCTTTGGTCTCTTGGGTTTGTGTCACTTAAGTCCCAGAGTCAGCTAAGGATGCACTGTAGACTGTATGATATCCTCCTGATATGACAAGGATGTACATATGTGTAGTATATTTCTCACATAGAATCTTGTTCTATTGCTATATCCTAATAATCTTAGTATTATTCTATAGAAGTGGTATGTCTCACCGTTTCAGATGTTCTTAAGGGGATAAGGTGCCCATATGTTACTAAGCGAAGATATGCGTGCAAACATATGGACATTTTGAACAATGTTGTAGCTACATCTTTTCTGTCACCTAAGTGCCTCCAAAGCAGAACTCTCTCATGCCAAAACACTACCTCAGAATACTACTGAAATACATTTTGCTAGCGCTTTATTTTTGTGTGTGTGTGTGATTCTGTAAAAGCAAAATGCTTCATCTTTGTTTCATTCCATAAACTATGCTAGCCTGTAAAGTGATGTCTGTAAATGGTTACCATTTTCAGCTCTGTAATTTTTTCCGTTTCCATGGCCAGATGAAAAAGGAGTGGGGGTTGGTGCCATCAACCTTTTTCTTCTTCTCCTTCTTTCACATCATTCTTATAAAGTATATAGATGTATTGTGCTTGAAATGTATAACTTTTCAGAGAAGTCTGTTCTTGTTTCTTCCATTTGAAAATTATGTAAAGTTCATAAAGATCAAACAATGCAGCCCCCCTTTTCCCTTTCTGTTCAGCCCTGCTCTTGCTCTCAGTTTTTTTATTTATTTTTTTTAGCTCAGCCTGCCGGAGCTTTTGGTTTGGCATGCAGTTTGAAAGCTGATGTGTGGCTTCCAGAGAAAACAGAGCCCTGATCCAATACAAGGGGAAAAAATAATTTAACTGAGCAGAAGGAGACTCATAGAGGAGCAGAAGTCAGTCAGTGCCCTCCCTCCCCATCAAAGCACGAGTGCCCAGGATAAAGAAAGAGAATTTCTGCATGCCACACAGCAATACACATGATTTTCAATTCAGTTCAATTTATTTGTATGCAGTGCTTTTCTCACATGGTGACAGACACTGCTCAACAAAGGATCAAGAGACGTGGCAGAAGCAAATACAACAGATATAAAGTAAGCCTATAGACAAAAGGTTAGCTATACTTTTAATGACTGTAAGAACTAAACTAGTTAGGGAAGGTATTAAATAAGCTAGCTGGCAACTGAGGAGAGGAAAACAAAACTCCCAATCAGAAGGAAAGGGAGGAAAAAAATCTCTGGGTGTCCAAGCTCCTGTTGCTATAGTCACAAAAAGCTGACAATTTTCCATAAAATCTGAGAACATAGTGCTGATGGTTGTCATTAGTTTACTGAAAATATGGACTAGAGGATATTATTTAGAAAGGGAAGATGGAAGTATACCTCAGATATTTTGGGGAATTTGGCCCTGCCCTTTAACTTGGACACACCTTCTTCACCAAAAACAAATGTTTAGCATGTGGTGAATTTTTTTTCCACACATAAATGTTGCAACCATGCCATAATCATAAAGACAATAAATATTTCATTAATGTTTTAGGATTGGGTATCCTACCTGCAGTTATATGCCATTCCCTAAGAAGTTTTACTTGCACTCTTTTCAGGCTGACAATAGGAAGCTAAGAACAAAACCACCACTAAAAAATTGTTTAGTTAAAAACAGAGGCACAATGTAAGCCCCGATTACTAAATAAAGAGAATTTATGCAAATGGTCAAAGATTTTTCTGATTTGTAGTATAAAAATTTTGCATCACTTTTTAAAATATGTTTCATGGTTCCTACAAATTGGTTCCAAGTTTGTAAATAACAACTATAATTGCTTTAAAAGGTAGGAATCCTTTACTTCCGGCAGGATGGAGCTAGATCACATAATAATGTTTTCTCTACCGCTTAGTGGTTTTGCACATTTCGGTGTTTGTGGCCAGGTGGTCAGGTAAGAGCTTCACAGCGGTGATGAAACATCCCTTGCCATACTGGGTGGAGTCAGTCAAGTTGTCCTTTGAAAAATATAAGATGTTCTTCTTAAACAGCTTCAGCTGGTGGTTCTGGAAACAAAAAGATATTACCTACACAGACGGAGGGTTTTAGGGTAAAAAACTTTGTATCTTAATGATATTCTTTGACTTTAAATTTGACAATGATCACCCCTCCTCCTTCTAAACCAATAACTTCAATCTGAAAGGCAAGACATGTTCAATGAGTTATGAGCATTCAAAAATCCCTGCACGTTATATTTTTTCATATGTACATTCTAGGATTCACATGTGTTTGGTAGAAAAATGCCTGTGGATATCGAGATATATGCTAAATAGCTCTGGAATGTGTGTTTCCCTTAAAGAAATACAGTACAGTTGGCTCATGAATTGCACGGCTAATTTGGACTGTTTTTATTGTATCAGGTGATAAACACTCAGAGAAAAAGTTCTGGTGAATGCAGGGCTTCAAGTTGCCTGCAGATTCAAACCATGTTGAAGGTCAGGAGTGTACATGTCCTCCAGGGACCATGAATCTCCACATCACCTGAAAAAATGTGAGCGCTGCAGACCATGTGTTGTGCATATGAGTCTTAAAGTGACAGGAGCCCTATTTGGCGTTACATTAACATGTCTGACTGAAGACTGGCAACATCACATGGACTCACATGTCCACACGGGAGAGCCTCCTGTAATGTTTTCACACATATGATAATTTTATGAGGGACATTAAAGAGATTTTTGAAATAACCACAAGTTTGTGTTTTGGATGGTTACTATTAAAAATATTGCCACATGGGAGGTTTTCTACGGAAGTCAACAAAACATATAGCAAAATTTAAAAATGTACCATAAAGATTACTACACTCTTCTCCTTTGGCTCTGGAGAGAAGCCTCCGTCTTGAGAATCTAAAGTGAAATGCAAAAAATAAACAAATATTCTATTATTTTCCATTCTGTTTACAAGTAGTGCACAGAATAAGTTGCACATACACTGATGTTAAATATTCTGAGCACTTTTTTGTGTCGATTTTCTTCCCTTCGGTTACATTTAGGAGGCTTCATTTAGAGGTTACATTTAGAGGTTTCAGCGTCGTGTCCCAGAAATTCCAGTGGAGAACTTCAGACGTTATTTTTTCCAGCTTCTTTTGTTTGATCCCTCCCCCCAGCTCTGGAAACCTTGAAGACACTCCTCCATGGAAAAATCGCAGTCATCACCATTGACACGCTGCAGGTCCTCCAGACCTGAGTTTAACCATCTCAAGACGTTTTTAAAAGCATCTTTCCATATATTCAATGTTGTTGACTCTCTCTTTAAGTAACTGTTATGAGCTTGGTTTTGATTTGTTATTAAGCATTGTCTGTTGTCATTGTCCCTACATGTGGGGTACTGCATGAAAGGTTGCACAGAAAGAAATCCGAGTACTTTTCTTTGTGTACTGGAATGCATGTTTTCGGAGTGTGACTCAAAAGGAGGAGAGCGTGAGCTGCTCTCCATTCCTGCTGAATCCACTCCTCTGAAACTGCTCTTACAGAAGGACTGGGGGTCGGAGTGACATAGCTTCAGCATGAGTGCATTGTGCCTGGCGGTCCTCCAGAAGGTTGCATCTGGCAGAGTTCTCGTCAGGCACGATCTGCCTCGAAACGCAGCCGTTTCCGTGAGCTGGAGGATGGACTACGTAGACAGTTACATCTGAAGCGCATCCGTGGCACTTGCCGTTGCCCTTGGTCAATGTAGAAGTTCTGCAGAATGTATTGTTCTGCGGGGATCCACCCTCCTCTCTGTGAGACTTCTGTGTGCTCTTGTGTATAATTTGCAAAATGAATGCAGATTGTGCAAAATGGTTATTGTTCCCTGTCTAACATTACAACAAAGCAGATTATAATATTGTGTGCTTGACTCGTAATGCTGCACTGACTGTTAGTTGTAAGTTATGTTTAACCAACATCTCCTTCGCCAAAGTCATCTTTACCAGTACATTATCTATCACGTGTTCTATATTTAGGTAATTTTTGAAGACATTTCTGTCAAGATTTATAAAATATAATAAATAAAAAATCTTGCTTTTGGGTAGGTCTTTTTTCAGTAGTGTTAAAGAGGAATGCCAATGCTTTCACCAAAGCATAAAACCAGACAACATTCCACTGGGGAAAAAGTACAGACAGAAATCGATTATCCAGGCACCACTTTTCAGATGTTTCAAAGTCCTATCATTAGAGAAAATATTTTTACAGTGTACATTTATTGAAATGATTTTGTGCCACTTTACATTACTGTGTACATCCATCCATCCATCCATCCATCCATTAGTCTGGGACAGGGTCACCATGGTCTGAAGTCCATCTCAGAATCACTGGGCACTAGGCTGTGAAACTAAGCTAGTACTGGATGCCAGTCCATTGTAGGGTTAAATTGCCATAGTCATAAAAAATGTTTTTATATGTGAAAAATAGCCACACAAAACTAAAAGTGAACTGGAAAATAGTTTTCCCTTATATTTAGTTTAATTTAACTCTCTTGCTCTCACACTCACACACAGATGCATGTACACACATACGCACATACTGACACACACGTTCCAAAACCAAGATGAATGCAATTCATGAACTGAGGAGCTCTCTTCCAAGTCTAGATCACACGTGTAGAAAAAGTCACATCAGTATGTTGGCTTTTGATCAGAACTATCAGAATCTGTTCCATTAACTAAACAATAGAAAAAAAATCCCAGGTAAACGTGAGAGGTGAGCTTGCTAGGATCTGCTAGTTGAGCCTTGTGAGTTTAGCCATCACTGGGATAGGTGACAGTGAGCATAGGCCTGTCTGTTCCTGGTAGGCCATTCCCTGTTCATGGGCCTTTGAGTGTGACCACTCCCTACACTGTCTTCTGGGCCCAGGCTTCTGACCAGCAGAGGCAGAGTTACAATGAATGTTTTTCTCTTTAGACATATTTGGTGAGCTCAGATTTCTTCCACGTGTGCAGCACCACAGCGCAGCAGAACTCGATGGCAGATTTAGCTGTGGAAGAAAAGCCCCTTCCGCTGTGTTTTGTGTTTTGTTGACCCGAGCATCAGTTCCCCCCAGGCAACCGTGGTTGTGTGCAGGTGGCTGGGGACGTCTTCTCATCAAGTCTGAACTCTAGCAGTATCAGAAGCTGGCATGGACCCTCCCTGTGGACACACACCGCGAGCAGTACGGAGACAACGCAAGGAAAGCAGCAACAACAGAGCTCTCAATATAATCAAATATCAGTTTTTTTCACACAAGACAAGGACTGGATGACTTTACACTGCAGTGCACTGCCATGCAACAGATAGCTTAGCAAAGATTTGGGATCAAACAGTAATCATGGGCTTTCATTTTAGCCCATGGGCGCGCCTGTCTCCTGTCTCTGGCAGCAGCATAAACTCAATTATACAGCTCTTACATTGGCGCATGTGTCCTCTCGGGAACGTGCCTCTTTTAATATGTGTTTCTGCTGGGGACAAGCCTGGAGGCTGCAAGCAACAGCTCTCAATAGAGAGGACAGCAAATGTCCAGTTTCCTGGGCCGAAGGTTCACAGCAGAGGCCCTTTGGGGGGTAATTTCAGTGGGGGAATGGGTGGCCTCAGGGTCGCCCAACATGGCCAGATGCCACAGCAAACAGGCCCCGACTGGTGTGTCTCAGTGTACAGAGGAGGTCTTGTTACGCACGCTCTCCCCCGCAGTTGTGCGCATGTGCCTGTAGTGGGGAGGCTGAATAATTTTAAACCATCTGAGATACTTTGAGGAGAGTGAGGTTAGAAATTATGGGAACGCATTTTTTCCTGAGGTTGTGCACAAAACTGATACGGTTGTGCTTGTGCTGAAACTCCCAGTGCATTTAGTTTAATTGCTTTTTCTCTCAGTGGTTTTTACTTCCTTATTTCAATTATAAACTTTCAGAACAAACTTGAGACAGTCCTTATTGTCTAGTGAAACAGCTCCTGCACAGTTTGACAGATCACACAAATAAACCACCATTTAAAACCTAATGTTTTAAAATGTAGCGTACAATTTTTATTTTAAAAATGTTAATGCGTAGCTTTAGTAGTGATATAGACAAAGCACCCAATTTGTGTGCAGAAATCCAAACTGAATATAGATGTTTGGAATGAAAATGAAGAAATGCCTCTTAAATGTAGTAAATAAATTCACACATTAAATTGTGAAAACAAAATTTATTTGCTTAGTTTTGTCTCCTTTGTGTCCTATACTGTATGTATGTATGTATGTATGTATGTGTATCTTCCATATGTGTCAGTATTTTCTTTTATGGAATAAACAATTACAACTATATGATTTCAGTTTTCTTACAACCTTGTACATGCATGTCTTGGAATTTTATCATTTGCCACCCTTTGTAAACAACAGAAAGTGGAACTGGACTATAGCCCATATGGTCAATAGAAAATATAAAAGTAAAGGAGGAAATACTTCATACTACTCCCTTCGCAGGTTTCTGGGTGCAGTGTTTTAGTGAACAATCTGGAGAAGCCATTATAGTGAGCCCTCCTACTCTCAGAGGGGTGGGACTGAGTGGCTCTGGTGAAGGACCCCTGCACACTCCCATAAGTCCTGTTCCCTCCACCCACCTAGCATTCTATCCCGGGCCCCTCACCCTTTCTCTACACTTGGATCTGGAGATATCTTAGCAGATCTAAGAACCACAGCCCTGCAAATACTTTCCACTTAGTAGCTGCATACTTTTAGTTTTAAAAAAACAAAATCCATGTGTGGATTACCCCAGGTTCTCACTGCTGAGATTGTCTTTTATTCACAACCAACATTTGCATCTATATTGCGCTCTCTGGCCTGCTTCTCCCCATGCAGACCCCTGAACCCTTGTGGGAGGTGAGTAGGGAGTCATGTACCCTGTGCCCATCCTGCACTGGAGCTGCTCTCTGAAGAGTGCCATGTGGTCATGATTGGTTCCTCCTGGCCCAAGGGATTCCTTGTGACTTGAAGCCAGAGATAATAGCACCGTTCACATGCTTTGTGCTGTAATGTTCACTGCAACAACAATAACAACAACAACGACAACGACAACAAATAATAATAATAATAATAATAATCTGAAAAATGTAACTGCAACATTATCATATGCCCACAATCTTGCTTGATTTTGTATTTTTTCTGTTTTTTCTTTACAAAATTTATCTGTGCCTTAAAACATTTGTTTTTGAGATCAAAATTCCTTTGATTTTTTTCCAGTAAAAATTTTTTTGTACATTCTTTGTACTTTTATTTTGTGAAAATAACTGTACTAGCCATGTGTAACATAGTCTTTTAAGTCACCACTTTGACCAGTGCATCAATCTGCAGGGCTCCGGCTGAGCCCAGCAGGGCTGTCCTGACATGTTCACGCTGCGCTTCCTAAAACGCATTCCAGCATTTTAAACTGGAAAATGAGGCAGAAATCTGCAGCACGTACTGATGATCTGGTTCAACTCTGTATTAAATTCATATTCTGGGTTCTGTCTATGCATTTTTACCGGGTTTGTCTGGGCACAAATCTCACAGCTGGAGACAAACACATGTACTTTCTTACTAGGAGTCCCAGACTCAGGTGTGAAGGTGATACTGTGGAAAAGGCTTCCTTGCTGTTTTTCCTTGATTATCTTTTAAATAATGAGAGAATAATGAAGGGAAAAAAGCGCTTTAGTAACTACTAACTACTATAGTAAAAAAACCTTGTCAGGTTCTTTTGTTTTTGTTAAAATTAGGCTTGGCTTTTGTTAGACTTGTGTTTTAAATATTATAAATGTTGTTGCTCAGAAATAGGATCATTCTTTCGTTATTCCTCTTGATGCAGAAAATGTTTTTGACAAGGTAGATCCAGGGTCCAGTCTGTGTGGATTTTACATGTTCTCCTGCGCCTGTATGGGTTTAGTGCGTGTGGTCTGGTATCCTCCCACAGTCCCAAGATGTGTGTTTCTCATTAATTGGTAACTGAAGATTGCCCATAACATGTGACTATGTGATGGATTGGCATCTCATGCAGAGTGTAGCTTCATAGCCCAGTGCACAATAATTCCGTAATAGGCTCTGTACCACTGCAACCCTGACTGGGGTGCAGCAGTTAACAGTGATGGATGGGCACATGACTTTTATGAATCTCAGACAGTAGCTATTAGAACCAATAAGGCCGTATCTGGTGTAAAGTTAGGTGAAGCAAACCACAGTATTTCTGTTTTCTGTTGACGTACTCTTGTACCTCGAGAAGCATCATTATCAGCAGTTATAAACACAATATCCTTTTATAATAAACTTTAAGGTTATAAAATTATATTCATAGTATATGAACATCTCCTCGGATGTCTCTGCAAACTCACTGGACACACACTTACTGGAATAGTGTTAATTCAGCTACTTCAGAAGAAAAGTCTAATTTTTCAGTTGGTCTTCTGTTATTTATTATTTATCATGTTTTGGTCATTAATTTATTTTGCCTATATGTCTTGTTATGTGTCTCTTTCAGCCACTGCGTGGGTGAATTTCTGTTCGGCTATCAATAAAGTTATATACTATCGTATCCTATCCTATCCTGTTTTTGTGTTAAATAACACAAAACAGAGTGTCGATGAAACTATCAAAGATAGATGTAGATGTATTACTCTTACTCATTGTTGCCACATCAGAAGCTCCCTGTGCAAATATGTGTATGACACTTCAGCTAGAAAAGTTAACATTTGAACTGCATGACAACTGTAATGAATTCTGCAATGTATGGACCCCTTTCCAGAGCCTTTTACACACTGCAATATTGCGTGCCCCCTGGTAAAACATTTGCCCTGTCATTAAGGCACGTGTAATGCACGTATTTCCAGTTTCTCTTTTCCATTTTCCCTTTTCTCTTTCTGTCTCTATGATGATGCTTTGCTCTGTCGATAACAGGGTCACGTAGCTCTGTACTGGGCATTTTCCTCCCTCAGACACTGTGGTTGTTGTAATTATTCAACAAAAAATTGCTGAAGTACTTTGAGAGAAGGGCACTTAATTTGTTTAAATTCCTCTCACATGTGAAAAATGTAGTTTCTTTTGGAATCTGCAACAAGAAAGACATTCACGAAAGGACTCTGGATGTGACTTCGCTGCTAGATAGGGAGAACTCTGCCCTCGGCATGTCATTTAACTTTTAGAAAACCAACTAAAAGAAATTAAATCTGTTTCCTGATAGTTCTGCACTTTAGGAGAGTAAAGGTATAACTCATATATCTGCACTTACTGTTACAGCTGCTCATGCAGGTAAACCATTCAGAGATGCTTGAAGCCATATGCTGGACCTCTTCCAAGTGTACTTGTTCACGTATTTGCTTAACTTCTGCTGGACAGGATAAGTCACGCTGGACTAAAACCGCCACTTTATTTTCACTGCGGTCCCAAGGGTGGCAGGATAAACAGACCCGTGTGAAGCCCCACAGACACGACCTTTTCTCGGGTTCACACGGTGGGTTCTGTGTTTCCACAACTCTGATTTCTGCATATGATCACAGAGCCTTGACTGCAGAAAGGAACCCAGACCTCTGATCCAGCACCCGTGTTTTCCTTCCTAATGCTGCTGTACAGAGGAGAGGGCGCAGTGTAAATCTGACTGAGTTCAGCCTGGGGGTCTGGACTTTACCTGGTTCACAGGTATAATGTAACGCATGCTATCCTATCCGACTTCTTTGGGCAATATTAAACATAATGTTTTTGTCTGAAAACGTTTTCAGATTTTTTAGTACTGCTTCTTGTCTCCATTCATAGATGCCTCTGCAGGCATTTCAAGGTCTACTCACAGAAAGGCAATGCTTCAGCCTGCACCAGACCTCCCAGCATCCCCAGAGTGGCCTCAAAGCCTGGGACACGTCCAGGTCCTCTGGAATGCTCCGGCTCTTCCTCTCTCCGTTCCACAACCTGCCTTTTTTCCTTACCCATCGCCTGCTGACACAAAAGGCTAAATTAAAAAAAAGGAAAAAACAGCTCCAGTTGCCACATGGCGCATTCAAGATGTACTTAGTGTGGCTGTTTGAATGTATATTTTGAGATGCTGAGCAATACGCAAAACTGAAAAAATATTGAGAATAGCACTTAGATTTTAATGATTAGGTCTTGTTCCATTTTCATGACTCCCAAAGTGAAACAGTAAGTTAAAAAAACATGTGCATTAAATGCAGGCTCTTGTCATGTCCGGCATTGACCTGTATGTGACTGCTGGAGGAGTCAGTAACATTTTTGTAAAGACAGACCTATTTATGATAAAATGGTGAAAATACTGGGCAAAGCTAAGATTTCACGCAAATGCATGGTTTTTATTCATCTTTTTCATTTTTATTTGCTTAATGACCAGCTGTATTTTTAATTTCTAAAAGACTTGTTTAAAAAAATTCTCTAATTTGTAATAGTTTTATTGCAGGTAACTCACAAGAACTGAGACTCAGGATCATTTTCTTTCTGAATTCAAAGTTACACGTAAGTCATCTGAGGTAAATCATCTGCAGTAGAAAGAAAGACATTTTTATACAATCAAAAATGCAAAGCATCCATATTTGTTAAAAAATTGATGCAAGTCTATGGAAGGAACAAAAAAAGTTTCTATAAAGTTTATAATGAAAGTTGTTCACCTGAAAGCTGTTCACCTAAGAAAGCATGGGTGACGTGGCGGTGTTAGGAGAAAAGAAAGAAATCCAGGTCTCTTGGTACACAGACAGACAGACACACACTCACACACACACACACTTCCAAAGGGAAAAGAGAGAAAAAACTTAATGACCAGCTTAGTGAGCCAAAGTGAACTGAACGTTGGCAACTGCGATGTGCATTTCTTTTTCACTCCCTCTGTTATTGTGGAAATTGGTGACTGTTCTAAACTAATCTGGACCAAAGGGGGGGGGGGGGGGGGGGGGGGGGGGGGGGGGGGGGTGCTGCAGCGTGCTCTCTGATAAATGGGCTCCATCAGAACCAGACACACACATGNGGGGGGGGGGGGGGGGGGGGGGGAGGCCATAATATGACAGCAAGCAGGGTAAATGTGGCTGGTGTGTCTGGCTCTGCGGCCGGTGCTGCTGTGCAGACGCGACAGCCCGGTTCTGCCTGACAACGGCCTCCTAACTGCCTTCTCAAAAAAGCTTCTTCATTTGAATGTGTTCAAGCCGGGCGGGTCGGCCTGGTACCACGGGAGTGAAGTTGTCTTACAAGCAACGTGGCTGCGTAGGTAATCCCCCGACCAGACCCGTCAGACGACCCCTCCCCGCAGATTCTGCCCTCCATCCCCCAAGTGTCTCCCACTGGAGCGCCCTCCCCTGGAGGGTCTCTGCCGATGTGTTGACTCTGGAAATACAGAGCAGGAGAGGGAGAGGAATTCTGTAGCCTGGAGGCAGGGAAAGCCATTCCAGCTACATTCATCCCACTTTTTTCCTTTTTTACCACGCTGATTGTGCAAACTGGATTACAGGGGTTAGGCAGAAGCCGCCGAGGCCAATACTTCAACATTCAACACCAGGGGACCGGATCGAGGGCGTGGTGGGTGCAGTGAGGCTGGGAGCTGGTCAGGTTTTTTTCAACGTGACATCATCGACAGTAATAAAAAACAGCACTGCAGGAAGGAATGATGGTCCCTCTTTACATTGTGAATGAAAAACACTCCCATCTTGCTCTGCACATTTTTTACAATGTTAACGCTTACCTCCCAGAGGTTGTTGGAGCGCACATAGCTTCAAGCACCTTGCAATGGTTTACCTTGTAGGAGAAGTTGTAACAGTAAGTGCAGATTTGTGAGTTGTAACTTTACTCTCCATTCTGTGCGGATACTGGTCAGATCTGCAGAAACTGCGGCTCAGCATTGGAGGGCAGGGAAGACGATGGTGACAGAAGACTTCATAGTGTAATTCTGTATGCTTGTTCTTTAATATTATTATGCTTTACGGCTCCTGAGCGGGCATGCCAGTAAAGTCGTACAGGCCACAGGTTAGATTTTTGAGCCCAAGTGGCTGAAGCTGCTCCCACAGTATGTTAGGTACCTACCAGGTTTCTGTGGAGAACAACTGTCTCCCCTCACCTCACATGGCACCGATCAGCCAACATCTCTTGTCTGTGCGCACACAGAGTCCTCAGGCCACGTCAGCTGCTGGTTTGCATATGAAGGGAGCCATGTTTCTGTTTGGCTCTCAGTTCCGATACACCAGGCAAATTACAAGATCATGGGTCACACAGCACCATTCTGAAATCAGTGCTCCCTCGAGAATAAAGACAGTATGTTACACCCTTATGCTTTGTGAAAAAGGAAAATAGTATTATCTACTGAACAGAGATACTAAAAATGTTTTTCTCATTCTTTTGGAAAACCTGTAATATATAGACTTTGAGATATGATAATTTGCATGGAAATAATTGTTTTAATATCCTTCACAAACACCCATCCAGTCATTATTAATAACTCTTTGGTTACTGCAGTGTTGTATTAAATATGGACTGTTTATTTATTTTTTATTTTATTGACTGGTGGGACTAGAATAATGCATATAATTAAAAAAACAAACAAATAAATGGGATCATTCCAAATGAAAAGTACAAAAAAATGGGATATAATTTACTCACTCACTCACTCAGTTGCTAACCACTTGTTCAAGTTGGGGTTGTGATGGTCTTGAGCCCATTCCAGAAGCACAGGGCACCAAACTAAGACACCCTGTATAAGAAGCTGGTCCATCTCAGAATAGGTAAACACTACACACACACACACACACACACACACACACACACACACACACACACACACACATACACACACAGAGAGAGGATAGGATAGGAGAATTTTACTACCAGACTCACAAATTAAGGGCAATTGTTATTACTTTTTGAAATTGCATTAATATTACTGTATACAGTGAAAATATGTATAAAACTAAACCTCTTAGTGGTAATATAGTGAAGCTAGAGAAGTAGGAAGATTAATTTTCACCGGCAGGAAAGAGTAAGAGATGGCATGTCAATGGTGTCTCATGTCTGGGCCCACCACCTTTAAAATTACACGCTGCAGAGTTAACAACCGTGCTCTTTAAAGGCACGTGTGTCCTTACTGCACACCAGCGGGATCATGCAATTTGGGGTAATAAACCTTAAATTGAAAGGTGGGGTAAGGAAGTAACCTTTCAATTATCATCTTTTCTCTTGGATAAAGTGCTGCAGTTCATTCTTAGTTTGTCGGTGGTAGTTCTCCCTTCCTCCTCAGCGCTCTCATACTAAAATTAATACATTATTTTTAGTTTTATCTGGTTTACAGGATTTGATTTTCTTACCCATAATAGCATCTCAGCATAATGGGGAAAAGTGGTGCGTTACTGTTTATTTGTTCTTTATGTATAAATGTCACGGGGGAATGTGCAATACATTAAGTGAAGAATTATTAAATTATATTACACGATCATTAGCACTTAGGCCCAACATGCAAATGGTAAAAGCAATTATAAATAGTTAAAATTGGCCACACAAGCAATAGTGCTTCAACAGTTTAGATCATGTTTCGCTCTCTAGTGTGTGTTTTAGTTAAAAGGTGAAAGTAAAGGTTTACAGTTTAGTTTCAGCTGGTTACTCCTTGGGGACTCCTTTACAGGCCGGGGTCTCGTTCCACTGTGATTATTTAATGTGTATCATGAAACACCAGCACACAGACAGTAATGCCCATTCCGGCAATCCCAATCTTGCATGTCATCATCTGAAATATTCCTTTTATTTTTTACTTCTTTAGTGAAAAAAGTGCCACGTTGTCTTTCCATTCTTTTGCTCGCTTTCCACCTCCCATTCTCTCCCTCTTGCTCTCCCTCTCTCCCTCTCTCTCTCTCTCTCTCTCTCTCTCACACACACTTGCTCTGTCTCAAATGCTGGGTTGTGTCTGGGATGTATGATGTGGTTTCTGCAGGGACACGGGGCGGGTTATTGTGAGCGAGCTGCTTCCTGTACACCGAACCACCTAAATGCCTGGGAATAAAACCACAAGAACTTTCACTGTGTGAAGGTCAGAAAGCAAAATGTCACTTAGTTCATCATACATTGTCTGGTTTATCTACTTTCTAATGCAAAAGTTGCTTTTCAAACACAAACAAGGTTTAATATATGGACGGTGAGGAGTGACACGCTAAGCATATTAGTAATCCAGTAACCATCCAGTAAACAGACTGAAAAATAAAAACTAAACCGAACAAACAATGCACTTTTCCAGTTTAGTTTTTCAAATTATTTTAAAGATTATTGGATTACTCGCTTTTCTGTGTGGCACTTCTTATCTTCAATATACTTTTAGCCTACAGGCCATCGAGCTGCATCTGAAATTATTCCTCTGGAAAAAAAAAGGAGTTAGAAGGTATTGTGAAATTTGGGGATGTAAATATGAAATAAAATTTCTTAACTAAAAGCTTGTCAGCTTAAAAAGAACCATCACTGTAAGACCTTTTTTGTTTACTGTTGTCTGTTTTCATTTGTTTTCAAGTTTCATAAGGGTGGGAATCATCAATTGCAACTAGTTGTTAATGTCAAATCTCCACAGTGAAACCAAAATGTATGTTTTTGTATGTGTATGTGTGTGTGTGTGTGTGTGTGTGTGGGTGTGTGTGTGTGTGTGTTGTTATCCTAGAAAGGACCACAGTTTGATAGCTACTTTATAATCCTCTAAACCTTTTCCAGGCTTTGATGCAGTTCTTGATCCCAGGGTAAACTTCTATTCTGCCCTCTAGAAAGGTACATCAATCGTTGCAGTACATTTGAGCTTCACTGGGGAAAAAGGAACAACAAACAAAAAAGAAAACACTATATACTTCTATATATCTTTTGGGAGGGAAAGAAATTGTGTGAAAGTGTGAAATTATTTGGGAGACCTACATGCTGTTATGAGAGATACAATTTTCTTGGCTTAAAAGTTCATTTCAGCAGTTCATACCACCGTATCTGAGAAGTTGGAAAAGTATCATTACAGAAAGATCCTATCCTGCACCTCTACCAGTGTTGTAACTCTTGGGATTTGGGAAGGTTAGAGTAGATTACGGAGCAACTGTGCAGCATCACCATGTTTCTTACTGAGGTTTCTGCCAATATTGACCACTGCTATAATATTGCTATATTACACTTCTGCTGTTCACATTCTTCCACAGACTTTCATACACTGTGGATGGTAATTTCACTGTTACCTTCAATGTTGCTTTCATGTTTTCGTTTTCATGACTTGCGTTTCCTTACATACACATGTTATGTACTTACTGGAGGCTTATGGCACATGCATTGCAGATGCCAAGAGCATCACACTGGAGCTCCATCCATCCTCCCATCCATCCGTTTTAACTGTTGCATCCTGCTCAGGGTGGCGGTGGTCCAGAACCTAACCTGGAATCACTGGGCACTAAGCTATGAAAGTAGACCCTGAATGGGACACCAGTCCATCACCGAGTGTCACACTGTTATAAAAAGGTCTATATTTCATGTACACTAAGTGTACGGTTTGCATATATCACTGTAAGAGCTTCTAGCTTTAGAATAAGATACAGCAAGATGATCACGTTTTAACTGACAAGGTTCCAAATGTGTGATATTAAATTAACTTAAACTATATTGTGTTTTTATGATGTCCTTTGAACAGTTCAGTCCTTAATAGTTTTGGGGGTTTCCAAAACCCTCTGGGTGGTAAGTGTTACGTTTGCACAAAAAGCATTTGGTACAAAAACCCGCACCACCCACTTCTCCTCAGCTTAGTTTAGAAACTTAAGGCTAACTGTTAACTTCAAGATGCAGAAGAGTAAATGTAGCTGAACATCCTCTTAAACAGGAGCCCCTTATGTAGGTGTAGCTGGTGACCTTCATGCAGAGCCACGTTTTCAGTTATAGCTCATTGTTTAAACTGTCTGGGAAGATCTTCTGTGTAACGTACTTCTCATCTTCATGATGCTGCCAGGAACTCAGCTCCTTCAAACATTGACTTAATGAATAAGAAAATAGCGACCCCTTCTGGTAGTATGAAAGGTTCTTACTCGAACGTGCGAATCCTTTCATTCATCATTTAGTTATAATAACAGTGAGTACGAGCAAAAATAATCCAGCATTAATTTAAGTTCTAATCTTTCAGGAGTTTGTCTAATTTTCAAAATCGCTGCGTCTGACAACAAATTAAACTTTGTAATGTTGTTTAAATGTATTAGAAGCTAGAAGCAAAGCTGTGGCAATAAGCAAGAGCCTGGATTTTAGGCTTTGGGGTCAACACTGTAAAGCCTCGATCAACATTTTAAAGAACGATTTCGGACAAAAGCAGAAACGAAAGATGCCGCTGAAAATGCAAGTGACTAGAGCCCACGTGTCACCACGTGTCACCACTTGATGGCGCTCACACATTGGTGAGCCCTCATGGCAGAAAAGGCCCAACTAAAAAAAGGAAGAGAAGCTCCAGTACATTACTAAGCGAAATCTACACACCTTCATCACCTTTAATGTGTGTGATGCCGTCTGAAGCGGAAGGATTTAATACATGAGAAGACAGCTCTGCACCGTGTCTCTTTCGCTGTTTGGCAAACCTGCTTGGGACGGTGCCGGTCTTACATACGCAAGGATGTTCTCGTGAGAACTAGAATTAAATAAAAAACCTGATTTACATGGCTGCAGACAGATGGTTGCCCAATAGTTATGATTTCAGGATACATCACATTGTACATTGTACATTCACCACGTGTGTCTCTTGCTGGAGCACACATTCTCGCTGATGGAGGCACTTAGCCAAAATGCTGCTGAGTATCCTGCATGTTAACATCATTGCTTATGAATTTTAAGAGTGCTGCCCACATTTTATCCGACACAGCTGGACTGTTGCGTCTCAGCATCCATTGTCATGTGACTTGAGTGTGTGATATTACTTTGGAAGGACACCAGCGTAAACCTGTAGCAGCCTCAGTGCCTCCCCGCCGGCAGCATCCTCTCAGGCCACGTTCCTTCTTCATATTTAATAAGCACCTCACCTGCTTCTTATCATGGACCTCATGTGAAGCAGTGGCGGGCACACAGGACGTCTTTGTCAATAGAGACTGCGATAAAAAGCAATAGAGAGTCGTTGTCAACTGCGACTGTCACCGACCTTTCAGTTCACTGTTTTCTCTAAAATTACACTTTATTTCTCCTTCACATAACCACCAGTTTCAAGCATCCTTTATAAATACATGTTTACTGCCAAGTCACAGGACCTGCAGGTAGGCAGTGTAGAAGAGATCATCATACTAAAGCCAGCTTTGAACAGCCCACTTTTATAAATGCTGCAATGATAACACACATGAGCCACTATGCGCAGGCTCAGTGCCCTCATGCAGGCCTTTAAAACACCCAAGTCAGAAAGATTATTTGCTGTATCTTGTTTATTTTGTTTAGTATGGCATTTTTAAGGGTATCTTTTATCTTTTTAAGGGTAGATTATGTCCCATCGGACAATTTTACTATGTGATCAAATGCTAGCTCCTCATCAGATTTATTCTGTCATAAGGATGAAGAGGTAATTCAGGTCAAATTGCCTCCTTGGTAAATGACTGAAGGTGTGTACATTCAATGATCTAATAAACGTGAGGAAAGGAATTGGTGAAATGTCAGTGTGAGGCAACGGCTGGAATATGAAATAAAACAGTAGTGGGTGGTGCACACCCTCGTATACTGTATCGGTATTCTGTCTGTTCTCGATTTGTTTTTCATTTTTTTGAGCAGAACTCAGTTTATTAATCCGTTCGTTTACAATTTTTTTTACTATAATAACAGGTGCTGTTTTATGGCAAGTTATGTTAATTCCTTGCAGCTCTATGAGAAATATTTCCTACTGTTTTCTTTTTCATCTTATTGTCATTAATGATCAAAAACTGGCATTCTAAACAATGTCATTTCTTTATGTAACTTGACTTTTATTTTGCTGAAGACAGTATGACAAGCCAGAGCTGCAGATAACTGTGTCCCCACAGTTCTAAAAAGATAAGCACAGCTGGATAACTTTGGGAATAATGTGGTCTGAGCAATAAATAATTGGCAGCTCATAGTTTTGGTTCAGATAGGTCTCAGTAGGGAGGCAGAGTGAAGTTTTGTTTATAACAATTATTCATTAAAACATCACATAGACATTGATCCATTATCCTCATCTGCTTGTCCAGCTCAGGGTTGCAACAGTCCAGAGACTATCCCAGAATTAGTAGATGTAGATGTTACTAGATGTTAGGCTAGGAGACTGTACCTCGGACGGACACCCATCCATCTCAGAGTAGCCAAACACACACAGAGGATGGGATCAGTTATGATAGGCCAGGGTAAGGTCTTACTGATCCCCACAGGGAAATTCAGCGTACAGCAGCTGAACACACAGGACACATAACATGCGATACTCATAATACAGGTAACAACAAATAAATAGCGAAATAAAATAAATAAAATTAAATGAACAGCCAACTAATAAAAGTAGCAAATGCAATAGAATTGTTGATGAATCCTTGTGTGGCATTATGGAGGCAGATTGTTGTTGGTGAGAAAGACCCCCAGAAGCACTTCTTTGCACGTCTAAGTTGAATAACCTGGTGGCTAAAAGAGCTCTTCATGAACTCTCCACTGTTCATGATGGACTGTAACTCCCTCCTCATCCTGGCCTCTGCCACGGACTCAGACCCCTGACAGGACCTTCCTTCCTTGCGAGTTTGCTGAGTCTGCGCCTCTCACCAGAAGTGATGTGCCCCCTAGTACTCCATCACATAGAAGATCTCACTGGTGACTTCTGTCTGGTAGAACATGTGCAGGATGTTGCTACACATGTTAAAGTACCTCCGCCTTCTCAGAAACTACAGTCTTTGTCCTTTCATACACAGAGCATCTGTGTTGTGAGACCAGTCCTGTTTATTGATGCTGTGGACCTCCAAGTACTTACAGGACTGAACCACCTCCACATCTTCACCCTCGACAGTAACCGAGCACAAGGGCTCCTTAACACCCCAAAGATCAATCACCAGCTCCTCCATTTTGTTGATACTTAGGTGGTTTGACTGCAAAAAAAAAAAGGGGACACCAGGTGAAGGAGTGGTTAGTGCTACTGCTTTGCACTTGAAGAACCCAAGTTTGAACCCCACCTCCTGCTCTGGTTCCCTTAACAAACTGATACTGTAAAAATTGCCCTGTGTGGTAAACAACTGCAAAGCTTTTATGCAAACCTACATTGTAAAGTCATTTGAGGGAAAGTCTGAGCTGAACAAATAACTGAACATTTCTCTGCACTGTCTTTTCTCTGCACTGCCTTTAAGCTGCAGCAGTTTAGAGAAGATAAATCATGCAGTTTGTGCTTAGACTCAGTCCCAGAGGTGAGGATTCAACTCCATGGTCATTTCAGGGGCTGTTGTTCTGGGTTCTCAGCAACTAAGTGTCTGTGTGTCCCTATCGCAGGGCTTTCGCACGTAAGCACTGTTCCTTATTTCCCAGCTGCTTTTCCTATCTGCCGTAATCTTCCAGATTGTTTATCCGGCTCCTCTCGCCAAAATAAATAATCCAGCAGCTTGTCACAGCCTGTGTGGCTGCGACTGAAGCAGCACTTATCTGGCCTTTAGTGCCATTTTAGGTATGTGTTGTGAGACCTCATTCATAGCTGACACAGAGCTGTAACTGCTATTTTAATAAATATGGCTCTCCTTTGTAGCTCCCTTTCTAATTGTCATTTTGTTCCTTCAAAGTCCTTCAGAGTCCTTTTTCATGTGGTATTTCCATTATTTTGTGCTCCCTGTATAACATGAAGGAATGCAATACAGCCCTACTCCTTCAAAAAAATTGTCACATTTAGAGTAAGATTTTTAACTGAGATTGAATCTAAGAATACTAAAGCCTTTTTTTCTATTTTATGGTTTCATTTTTGTAAAAAATCATTTTCTATCTTCACAGTTCTTATCACTGTATATGGTTTATTTCTATATATATGCAATTTAAGTTTATAAAACATGCTCTGTGAAGTTTAATATTATTATTATATTACTATTCTTGTTTGAGTATTGAGATTCATTAACATGAACACAACATTTTCCTTGATAAATAAAAGGAGACAGTCCTTTTTTAAATGAAACTTTTTCATTTCCAAAGAAACACTTTGTTTTTATGAGAATGAATCAGTAATGAAGCAACATAATTATTCATAAACAGAACAAAAAAATGTTTCCTATGATGCAGTTCTTCCTTAATGCAAAGTTTGCATTTATGCGTTACAAACTGATAGTGGTTTTGCTGTGAAGTGCCATACAAGAATGAGCAGAAATCCCAGCGAGAAGTGCACAGTGGGTGGGCTTTTCCTCTAAGTTCTCTTTCATTAGCTGTCCAGCTTCCTGCAGGTTAACATTCTCCGGTTTCAGACACAAATCTTTCGGTTCGATGTCAGCCACATTGCCCTTAATTTCATTATTGCTAATGACTAATAATCTCTGCATCACCTGCGTTTGCAACCTTAACATTTTTTGACTGAGTCAGAGGCTATACTTTATGTGTATCTGACGGTCCACTCATATTTAATTATCCCCAACCGAGACCACCTCAAGGAAAAAAATGTCATCTACATTGATTTGAATTTTAGATATAGCAGGTACAATTGAGAGCTCATACATAAAGATTAAGCAGACTGACTGAACTCTGAGCAAAGGCTCCTGGGAGGAAGCCATAGATCAATGTGCACAAATGATGAGAAGATATTTTTAAAAAATTTTTCTGTTTCAAATAAAAAATGAATCTTTTTTGCTCGCTCTTCACCTCTCAAAAGTTGCAGTGAACTGTAGACAGTGGGGACTGCTTAAGCTCTTACCCTCAGAATATTTACTTTAAATAGTTTGTTGCTCAGTGGACATTACTGCGGGAACCTCAAATGTGCGTCTTCTGAAAGAAGTGGAGGAAAGCAATATGGAAATGAGTGAAAACTATGAAAAAAAACTGAAGATGTTTAACAGAGATTCCTTTACTGCCCTTGTCAATGGAACATACAAGAAACTATGAAAAATTAAGCAGTGTTTAATAATTGTTGCAGTTTAGTTCACTAAATAAATATATAATCACTTTAATGTGGAGAAGAAAATTCACCTCCTTAGGCATCTGAATTAAAAAATTAGGAAACAAAAATGCAACAAGCAAGAAAAGAGAATTTGTGTTAAAGGAAATACAGGCTCCTTTTTGCATTACATGTCAAGTATTACGCCTATTTCTAGTAACTAAACATGGAAAATAAAAGAGCCTTATGGTCAATTTAGCTGTCTAGTCCAGGAAAAACACCAAGTATCTTGCCAAATTCTGGTCACAGCATCAGCCCTTTCTTTCTGCGGACATGTAACAGGTCTTATATCACAACCAAACAATACGCAACCTAAACAGATCACTGAGGACCAGTACTTCTGTGTCACTGGTCTTCATGGGTTCATGTTATAACTGCCTCGACACAGCAGACCAAACTTCACTTATTAAGTGCAACTTTACACGGCAACAGTTTTCTGACAAAGTTTAAACCACCAGCTGTTCAAGACGGCACTCCGATAAATGCCACTGTCTCTGAATTCGTCCGTCTGTATAAATAATGTTCCTTTCCAATCACTGCCCGCCAGAAAAAAAACAGCCTAGTTAAAGGGTCTGGAGTGCCATGTTCCCAGAGCCACTCGAACCACTTAAAAGATGTTTCTGCACATATACAGATGCCACTTTGAATTTCCAAGTTGCAGGTTCATTGTATGTTGCATCCCAGTTGTCCTTTTCATGTTTGTGCTGGGGGATTTAGCATCAAAGGAGGGACAGTGTTTTTAGAGGAACCTCAGCAGATTTGCCATCTAAATCACTCTGAACCTCATTGTACCGTGAATCCGTATGCACCGAGTGGTGGGGGGACGTTTTACACACGATCCGTCCTTCCCTTAATGCGCAGACTAGACACTAGATCAATAAAAGAGAAAGAAAACATTCAAAGCATGTTTTAAAATTGGGATGTTTATACAAAAAACAAAAGAGAAAAGAAGATTGTTACCGATACCTAAAAAAATGCCACACAATGAGGATTCACAAGAATATAAAAGAGATCATTTTTTTACCACTGCTGTAGAAAATATATTTAGTGGTCTGTGCCTTGAAGGCTGTAAAATGTAGGGATGGAGTTTGTGGTGTAACTACTGCATTCATGGACTTTTTTTATTGTTGTTATTTAGGTGTTGCTGTTATTCAAATAGACTTACAATGTTAGGTCTGTATACTAAGCTGCTTACCAATATTTACCCACATATACAGCTGGGTAACTTCTGCAGTGTCAGTTTGCAGTACCTTGCTCAAGGGTACCAGAGTCAGAGGAGGGATGCAAACCCAGGCCTTTCAGCTGCAAGATGGCAGTTTTAACCACAATGCCATTAAGCTGGAGTAGGTGGATTGTTATGGTAATACAGCTCTAAAACAACATAGAATAGTTACATTACCTGAACAGCAGGTCATTCAAAAGAAATTCTCATTAACATGAGAAGAATGTGTCAAGTTTGCAGGTAGAGAGCTGAGACCTCATTTGAACCCACAACCCTGGAGCTGTGAGGTAAGAGTGGTGCTCCTTATATAGCATGAACATGTTTAGCATTAAACTCTGCATCAAATTCTGGTTTCAAGGAAATATAATTTGTACCTGTAATGGTACAATATAATTGAACCACACAGATACGTAAAATTAAGATGAATTTTATGTTTGTGTAGCTCACATAAAAATTGCTGTGCATGTGGAAAAAAATCAAAGATTGACACACAAACCGTACACCACAGAATCTGTCTTTAATTCATCTCTTGATTTTTGTCTTTTTGCATCAGTAACCATTTGGCTTTGAGATATCTTTCTCCAAAGTTGGAAGGACCAAAGAAAATGACTCGCAATTATTTCTGGCATTCAGGGTAATTATCTTATGGTTATTTATTTTTTTTTAATCAGCCAGGGACTACAATCTGAACGAAACTAAAGCAGTTTCAAAGCAACATTTATAATGACAATAGTTCTGCCGTTGAAGCTTAGACTGGATAAAACTGAAAATTAAAATATAATAAAACTCCAAAGAACATTGTTGAATTTTGAGTTATATGCTGGACTAATATGTTTCTGTTAAATGAGTCACTACCCTTTATTCTGCAGGGAAACAATATTACAAAAGTATTAGCAAATTAAAGAAGCAAAATGAAAATTTCACAAACAGTAGCATTAAGTGACCCCTTTGCCGGGCAGCACTAACCAAAATGGCACCACTTGTCCAGTGAGTGTGGTCCAGAGCCTGTCCAGGAAGCACACCGTGTGAGGCGGGGTTCACCCTGGATGGAACGGAAGTGCGCACTTACACACGTTCGTGCACTCATTCACACACACCCACCACAGGCGGGTTATAGTCACCAATTCGCTTGAAACACATTTTGCTTCTGTGGAAGGAAACCAGAGCACTTGGAGGGAAGGCGTTCAATGCTGAAAGATACTGAGCAAGATCGGAAGCCATGTCAAGACTCATAGACCAGTAGCTGTGTGACACCATTAATACCCACAGTGCCACCAAGCCACCCTGAACACTCTACTTCAGTGACGGGTGATCATATGATGGCAGAAGAACAGGGATAAGGGTCATATTCACATACTGTACGAACCTTCCAGAACAGGTGCATTAGGAATGGCTGCAGCTGAGTGTTTCTAGACTGAAAGTAATTGCGGCTTTTTGTTGTTCATTCAGACCATTCCTCAGTGTATCAAACGTCAGCGAGTTGTCACATCGCTCGGCAACAGCCTTCATGCCACTCACAGGCTAATTATACGGCACTTATTTTTATGCTAATTTTCCGCAGTTATAAAAACATTGCTTTGTGTAGTGAATGTTACAGGTTTAAATGCATTTAAAAAGTCATTGACATGTGGCCTGGTGGCAGAGAAGAGTGGCTCAGCCGGAGCAATGTACTAGATGGCACTGTTGCTCTTCATTCACGTGAGCCATGGATCGTTTTCTGAAAAGAGCAAGAGGGTAAACTTTGATACTCTCTCCTGTAGCGTGGCTGAAAATTCCCAATTCATTTATAAGAAACAATAACATATAAAAATACAGACTCTATAGCATTTATTGGGCACAAAATACCAATGCTGGTGAAGAAGTTATGTGACAGTGAAAACAGCAGAAGTCCAGGTAAAGATTGTTTTTAAGTGTCTAGAATGGCTGCTTCTTCTATGACACTTGATGTAGGGAGAGAGGTGTGCCCTGGGAGCGTTCTTCATTCCCAGTCCAGGTCACCAAGACACTGTAGAACACCACTTTTAGCTTGTCGTGTGATCATTGAGACTTCCCCTGGCGCAAACAGATCGGTTACGGCTGAGCAGCCGGGGGACAGGGAGTGGAAGGGAACAACAGAACACCCAAGATGACCGGCCATTCCGATCACTGCCAAGGAATTAACACGTGAGGGAGCATCACTCTCAACATTTCGGCTCTCTGTAGCGAGAGCAAAAACAAACACAAAATCAATCAAAAAAGTAATACATTTGCTCAGCTCTTTCATTGCAGTCTTTTAAAATATTTACTTTAAAACTCCCCAGGATCTTTTGTGTGAATTTGCGTTTTCACCTTTAAAGAGGGACGCAGCAGTTCATCAGCTTATTTGTATTCATACGATACATTTTAGATGCATATTTAGTTTATTATTCTGAGGACTTTGCTGAACAGCAGAGGATATGATATTGATTTCATTCACACATTGACAAATTTTGTGAGTTGATACTGATCGCTAAAATGTGGACAACATTATATGAATACAGAGTGACTGTATTATATTATGGTGAAGGTCATCGTAGTATCATTATATAATTCAATATTCAGAAATGTTCTTTGTAAATTCCTCTGTACAGCTGCAGCATAAGCTATTACGCTGGTAGTACAAAAACTGAACGCCGCATTTAAATAGTAGTGACAACTCTGGTCACGTTTAATAATGATAACTTTGCTTCCTTTAATTCTTCAATGAATTAACTTTTGTTTCCTCTCCGCTCCATTTTAAAATGTAAGATGAAGGTTGGTGTTTCAAGACCCCCAAGCGGCCTTGCTGTAGTGACCTTGAGCAAGGTATTTAATTATAGTAAATTATTCATTTGTGTAATATGGTCAATAATGGATTGAATAAAAGGAGGGGTATTCAAAATTAGAATACAAAATTAAAATTCAGTGATTGACTATAGATTAGTATTAATCAGAAGTCCATAGTCTGTGTTTCTCAGCTTGTTTATGGGTCTTACTGGTGTTCCAGTTCACATGATTTCACAAAAAAAAATGCAGTTTAAAGAAAGAATGGTTTTGTCAATGGTTCCACTATGGTTTTTTCCAGTTTTACAGTGTAATGTAAAAAGCCATGTGATTACACTCTGAAAGCACCTCTCTGGGAGAGCAAATGAAGAAAGTCTATTTAGGGATCAATAGGCCTTTATCTGAGGGAAAAGGCTGTGGGAGGCAACATTTCTCTAGGGTATGGGCTCCTCATTTTATTCATGTGAGTGTTTATGAAGGCACTCTCATGTATCCTATGGAGGTGTGTGTGTATGGGGGGGGGGCATTACAAGTAGCCCTCAGCTGTGAATGCCACATTCACACAGCATGATGGGCACTGGCTCTCACAGGCTTCGCAATGATCCTGCAAAAAGGCGGAGATGATGGCAGTTTCCTCCAGCCACACAATCCCAAGAATCTTCAGGTTTGTGGGTGCAGTACCTCAGGGTTATTATTTAATATTATGTATCCATTTAACTTGGTCACACTGCAATGGACTGGCATCCTATCCAGGGGTATTTTCTGCCTGTTCCTTCCAGGATGGACTACGGATCACCAAGACCCTTGTCAGGGTAAAAATGGTTAGTGGGAGGGAGAAGAGAATCTATTTACTAGAATATTTATAATTTATAATGTCAGTTTTGCACAGTAAGTTACTTAAAACCATTTACCAATTTATGCAGCTGGTAAAACGGTGATTTGAGAATTAGGCAACAACTACAACCACTATGCTACCTGCTGGGCCATGGTATGGTTGCAGTCTCTGTCATCTCTCAGTTAATGGATGATACAAAGTACAGAGATGCCTGAACTCCAATTATTTTCATGTTCTTTTCCCATTATGAAAACAGCTCTTTTTTTCTTTGCATTCTGTGACCCAGTTCAGCTGGAGTTCTACACACTTCCAGCCATCTGTTCCACTGAAACAATCTCCATTGTTCAGAAGTTGTGTAAAACATATACATGGGGGAAGTGAACCTCAGTGCCTAATTTCTGCAGCAATGGCTCACAGTTGCATTCACACTGTGTTCCTGGATCTCCTGGCTGGAAGTGAAATATGACTGTTCGGAAATTAAGTAAGGAATGAGCATAATATTTGATATTTGAATCACTACATACATCCTCTAAGGAGAGATGTGCAACAAAAGCATCCTGTCATAGTAAATAAAGATTTGTCTCCTAGACCTGGCCCACCCTCATTACCTCTATCCCAGTTTTCTCCCCACCCATCACCTCCCCGAACAGCTTGTCTGTTACCAAGAACTGCATTTCCTAACATTTTTACAAAACTTCAGATTCCTGCCAGTGCAGGAAGCCAAGAATGGTGGTAAATCCTGTTTCTCAAGAAAAAAAAGAAAAAAACAACAACATGGAACAAAAACTGTAACAGGACATTTGCGTTGGCATTTACTCAGGTCTTGACATTATGTGAAAGAAATACATTGCCCATGGTGCCAGCAAAGGAAGAGACAGAAAGAGTAACAAAAACGGTTCTGGTGCACTTTCTGGAAATTTTTTTACTTAAAATAATAACTTTTTAAACACTTCTGGTATTTTAGCTGCTAACAACAACTAAATTGTTTCTTATGATCCTGCAACATTTGGCATCCATTAGATCAGCCAAACACTTTTTCTATCTCTTACTTTTAATAATATAATATAATATCATATAATGGCACAGTGGTGCCTGTGCTGTTTGGGGAGCGGTTCAAATCCAGCTCCATCTGTATGAGGTTTGTTTTATCTTTGTCTGCGTGGGTGTCCTCCCTCAGTCCAAAATCATGTGTTTAAAGGTAAGCGGTCCCTATAAATTGCACTTTTTGAGTGAATGTGTGCTTGCGTCTGGCCTCCCTGTCCCATCCGGGCTGCAGCTTCATAGCCTAGCAGTCAGTGATTCTTTGACAGGCTCCAGTCTGCCACAACCCAGAAGGATGAATAGATAATGGATGGATAGATAAGATTATAAAATTAATCTTTTTACAACTGAAGAACTGCAGCAACTGACACATTTTCTGTGGCTGGTGGACTGACAGCATGGAGGAATTCAGCGGGGTGCCATGTGTCACTGCCAGTTGTGTGGGTGAGGAAGGAAAGGCCAAAAAGAGGTGGAGGAAGTGAGAATGTGGTAAAGGGGTAACTACAAAACAGGGCTACGACAGTGGTGGGAAGCGGAAGCGAAGTACTCCAGCTACTCACCTGAGGATGTGGAGGTGGCTTCCGCTGGGACTGCTGACCTGTTGGTGGTGCGAGGAAGAAGGAGTGGTGTCAGGGTCTCATTAATTTATGAGAAATGTCGATGCTGATATAGAAATGACATCATTCTTCTCAGGTGATGGTTCATGCGTAACCGCTGCCCTGTACAATGCTGGATGACAGTCATCAGCACTCCAGACCAGACAGACAATTTAGTTGTAACTCCATTCTGCGGTGCAATGGTCCTCTATTGTGCTAGATTCCTGATAATGAACTCATCATAAATGTATCAGGTAATGCTCAAAGCTTTAAGAAAACAAAGGGAAGAGTCATTGCCTGGAGACAGGAAACCTATTATACTTGGATGATTAATAATATTCTGTTGTTTAGCCAAAGCTTTTATTCACTATGACATTGTCATTCATCTATTTCAACAACTGGGTACTTTACTGGTACCAGGGCACTGCAACAGGATTCCTCCTGTGATTTGAACCCATAGTCTTCATGTTACAAAGGGTGTCACCTACAAACATAATGCCCCCTGCTGCCTTCAGGTACAATGATGTGGTGTGTGACATAGAACTTATATAATGTTCAGTGATAATAATAAAAATCAGAGTCATTTCTGAACAATTCTTCAAGAAGTTGTAACAAACTGAACCATGAGAAAAGCTATTTTAACATTACAGCATAAAGTGTTGAGGGACATTCTTAGTTAAGTCTGTTAATTGATATTATTGGACTGTTAATAAATGGTTAACTTGAGTTTTGATTTGACACACCAGTTTGAGGTGAACAGGTAATGCTTGTTCCTGCAAACTTTGACTGAAAACTCAGAGATGTCACTTTAACCGGTCTGTTCAATTTTTTCACTTACTCAAATATCAAAATCTAACTATAACTTATTATGTTCTGTTTCTGTCAGAAACATATCTATGATTTGGCTGCTAATAAAAAGTACACGGAAACGTTTAGACACTCACTCCCACTGTCACACGACCATTTGTCCAGGTCAGGAGTGCAGTGGTTTGCAGTCTATCCCAGAAGCTCAGGTCAATTTTACCTTTCAGAGATAGTTACCAGTTGACCTCCTGTACGCAAAATTTTTCACCAGACACCAGTACTTCCATTCAGAATATGTCATAAAGGCTATGAAAATTCACATTAATATTATCTCATTATGCTTTATTTGTGTATAAAAGATGTAGTTCAGTAAAAGTGAAAATAAAGCTTGTTTCCGAGCAAACATGTTCATCTTACGATGTAATTCAAACACACACCTAAAACAAATGTATCATTTAATAACTCATAGTAGGAAGAATGAGGCTGTGTATATTGGCAGTTGTCAGCATACAGCTGGTCACGCCCCTGGGTCCGAGTGCCTGGCATCTGTCATTGGCTCATCACACCTGCTTGTGTTCAACTTAACCCTATAAGTACTTGAGCCTTACATCCTGTCATTGCGAAGTATTGCCCTGTTTCCTATGTGCATACCGAGCGGTCGACCTGTTTCTGTCCCACGACCTTGTTCTTTGCTTACTCCTCGTCTGTCTTGTCGCCTGTTTCGGATTGATTCCTGGTTTGACCCACACCCGCTTGTTGACTACGTTTCTGGCTCTACCTCTGAGATTAAACGGATTTCGACCTTTCAATTCTGCACCCGTCTGCATCCTGACCGAGCTCTGACACAGCTTTATGACACCACCCCCCTCACGCATTTCGTGACATTCCCGTAATAATTTGTTCAACCACACTTCATACTAACAGTGAACAATCTTAAGGACATCTAGCCAATAAGATACGCCTGTCAAACATTTCAACTTGACAATAGTTCATTTTATTTGAGTTTTAAATGACATTTTAAATTGCACTTTAAACAATTAGTTATTCCAGATATGCGACCATAGTGCGTGAGAATAACTACATCACTAACAGACCCGGTGCAATCTTCGAGATACACTCCAAGACAGTCAACTGGCCATGATGTTTTGATTAGCATGATGACGTGGTACTTGTGGTAAAGTTCCTGGAGGAGATCTCCTAGAGGGAGCCTAGCAGAATGGATCTTGAGTGGGTGGAGGCTTTCTACAAAAGAAAGTAAAAAAAAAGCTTATTTTAAACTCAGTGACTCCAGTTATTGCACATGCGGATGTAAGAGGGTGGACGTACAGTATATTCACTCTAAAACTGACTGCTTTTCCTGTGTTTCATTCTGACCTCACTGATTCCAATAATTTGAAAAAATCATAGCAGACTAAAGAAAAGGCTTCAAAGAATCAGCAGGCATTAACAAAGGGAATTCCCTAGGCAGAGGTATAGTCTGCACGTACCTCTAGTTTATTCTTTCGAAATGTTTGTTTCCTTAACCTCCTTTCTAAGTTGCCCTGATTGAAAAAATGTTAAGTATTTTGTAAGGTGCAATGTTTCCCTCATTGAAGGATGCCACATCAAGCATTCAGTGACAATTTCTGAAGTGAAATTGGCTACAGAAACAACATGTTCTATCTGAGGGGTGTGTGGAGAACATTATAATGAATCTGACATGGCAGCGACTCCACAAATCTGTCTCGTTCAAACCCGAAGGCTAAAGAGTCAGTCATCCTTTTAATTGTTCCTGGATTTCTGTGCAAACCCTGTTTTCTGACAGTGATGAGAAAGTGGCAGTGCATATACACTTACTTACTTAGCTGGTGCTGTTGTCAGAAGCAGCTTACATTGATTTACTTTTTTAAGCAACTTCATTTTTACAGTATTAATTCAAACAGTCAGCGCAAGGGAACTGCAGCAGGGTTTGTAATTTGAACCATGAACCCTGAAACAACAAGGCAGCATTTTAACCAACAGGCCACTTGCTGCCCCACACATATAAGCAAATTTTAACAAAGTAATTCTGTGGTATCAAAATTTCACAATGTTCATGCATTTTTGAAATAAATAAAAACACATTGTTGAAAATAACCTTTTAATTTTTAGGTGCCCATTTTGTACAATTAAAGACACAAAGGTTTAACCTATAACAGATAACATTAAAACATATCCCCAAACAGTTGAGCAGTTCTATAATAACTGTTAAAAAGATTTTTCAAGTTTAAAAATCTGATTTTTTTTGTTTAAATTCTTATTCAAGGTTTGTATTCAGTCAAGCCTAGCATTTCTTGAAATATTGTTGCACAACCATATAAAAACATTACATTTAAAATTCAGCTCTGTTAGTCCTAGGCAAGAGTTTTAATGCATTTCAATCAAGGATTTTTCATGGAAGTTGAAGCTTTACACTGCAATAATGAATAATGTATTTGGATTTGCCAGCTAAAGCCTTCTCAAACTTTGAGAAATTACTCTAGCATGAAAAATTACCCTGCTTGCTAAAATCAACAAAATTCTGAATTTCTTTTGACTAACCATGACTGTGTTAAACTTGAAGAAAACCAAACAAGCTGAAAGGAGATGGCTCTTTTAAGATACAGGATGTAAGCAAAACAGATCCCAGAAAAAAGCAAAATTTAAAAAAAAGCTAAAACAATAACTCTTTTGTTTTGAAATCACTTTCCCTACAAAGAATTAGTCAAGGGCCTCAGAATTGATCTTTGTAAGCTGTTTTTATTGATTGTCAGTGCTAAACGTACATTTCCAGTCCAATAAGCAAATGCATGTTCTCCTGGTTCTTACAGAAGGAAAATGAATAATATGCCAATACAGTGAATAAATAAATTAAATTCAAGAGTATGCAGGTTAAGGGCTATAGTTATAGCAATCTAACAGCAGTTTAGATTTTAATGAGAGGACCATGAGCACAAAGGCTTTTATATCAAAGGGTTCGCTCTGTGCCCACAAATCGCATTTCTAGCATTTTATGCCACGTATACCATTAAAAACATTTTGAAATTCATTAAAAAATTTAAATTACTGAATTTCACAATCTTTTTCTACTAGTAAGCAGGAAAACGCACTTAACCATAGCTGGGGGCTGGCAATTTGTCTACTTGCTTTGCGTAATATTTTGCATTTCAAAACCGGACTGAGAGTGGGAGTAAGACATAGTGTTCCGATTATAAATAGTAACTTCACATATCTTTGTGTCCCTGGGTGTGTTTTCCACCTTGTTTCTGAGTGACTGATTCAAAAGAAATTAATGATTCCCCGAGGGAATTTAATTAAATCAGAATAAATCAAACACCCAATAACCAAACTGGTGAAAGTGTCCAAAAGATTCTCCAATTTCAGTAAACACTAAGAAACCGGTTTTAATGTGCTGCATCTATATAAATAGTGCTGAGCCGTGTAGTTTAAGTAATGACAATAAGAATAAACTAAAATAAGTATATAAAAAATAACTAAAAATACTAAAATGAGTTTAAGACACATCTAAAACATTTATGTGTAATTTTGCCCTGATGTCCAAAGAAGAAATATTTCTATATTGTTGTCTTACATCCCAAATCTATCCAACTCCTTAAGGATACAAATATGCTTCACCGATCTGACATATTTTCAGAAGGTCCATGTATCTCCATCAGGGTTGGGACAGCAAGTAGCTTAATATAATCCGGGAAAGATCTCTCTTGTAATAAACTGTGTAAGATTTGTTTCTTGTTTCTCTTTCTGTGTTCATTTAAAAGGAAAACAGATTTAAAAGAAACATGGGTTACAGTCTTTACTGTTGAAGATTTGAAGGACAACTTGTACATCTCACTTTAGGACATCATCAAAGTTTGGCCTTAGTGGTTGCCTAGATGTGTAGCTGGAAGTCATAGTATTCTCACTATCAAGAGAATCAGAAATGACACAGTGAAGGTTACTGTTGTCTTTGTTACTGGTTGCCTTTACAGACTGTGCAGATGAAATGGGGGGTGGTTTTGATCTGTTTAATCTTATAACTGAGTCTGGGAGGACAGCAGAAACTCCACAAACTAAGTGAATCCAGTAAATGGCTCCTTTTCTCCAACAGCCTCAAGCATTGAAGGGATGAAGTGAAACAATGAGCAAAAAGGGCTCAAAATTGCATCAAGATTTGTTACTTATCATTTTGAAATGTTCCAGTATTATATTTTTTAGCTTTTCCCAGCATTATCCCACAATTAATTGTTTCACTGGCCATTCGATGGCCAGAGTTTCTTCCGAAGGTTGTTTTTTCATTCACAAAAGTCAGTTAAGTGGACCAGTAGTTTTTCATCATTAATACTTGCAAATCCCTAAGTGCTAAAAAAAAACTCCACTAAAAAGGCAAACATTAACATAATGGCAGAAAACACACAAAAGCATAATCCTTCCTAAGTGTAATCGAGGTCAGACTTCCTTCTGAAAACAGATTAATGTCATTTGCAACAAAATACCAAATAATATATTTGGAATGAATTTTAAATATACTCAGCTATTTGCTTTGATTAGTCTCATGTTTAAATGCAATTTGACTCAAGGTTACAATTGCTACTAAGCAATAAAAATTCCTACAACTGTAGGTAAAGACTCTTTAAAGAGAACATTTACACACGTATGTAGAGATCATCTACTACATAAATTACACATTATAACCATATTTCTTTAAAAGTTCACATTAAATATTACCTTTAAATGTCATTCATGAGAAGCTGTTTAGATCATATATAAAACAATAAGGGCTTTCACTATTTGGAAAGAAGGTCATCTCTTGGAATACACAACAAAGCACTTATTTTTTCTTTCCATATAAAGTGCAGCCTTTTCCTTTGTTATACTTCACAAGAACAGTTGTCCAAACTCCCACGTTCTGTTACATATATTATCATGTATCACAGGGCAGCCAACAAAAATTTATTTTCAAGCCAAGCAGTCTGCACATAGACACTCGTAGAATAAAGTTTGTACCCTAGTAAATATAATGTCAATTCTGTTAAGGCAATCCATTAATAGGTGAAAAGTACTGTAAATGCTTAATGACTAAATCATGATATGATAAACATCATCATCTTCTGCAAAAATCTTCATTCAATGTACATTAAGCAAATTACCTTCTCTGTTTGCGATGTGCTCATTAGTTAGACTAATATTTTCAAACATTTCTTTTGTCTCTCTAATGGGACGTTGTTTTCCAAAACCTGTGGGACTTGAGTGATACTTTCAAAGCAAGGGATAATAATTATGACAGAAATGCAGGTCTTCTTCACTGCTGCTGTGCCACTTTTTTAAAATTTCTGGATGCTGGCAATGAGCCCTGCCCTCAGTGTGTGCTCAGATTTCTTACACACTGAAGGAGGAAGTCCAGCTGGCTTCAATGTGCAGATGTCCTTCTCTAGAAACAACAAGCCCTCCATGCATGATGTATATATTATATCATTCAGGATCAAGTGCCAATAATCTTGAGATTGAAAATAGACTTCCACTTCAGTTTTGGGAAAAGTTAATATTCTGAATGTATTCTTGAATATCAATATACAAGTAGCACAACGTTCATTTTATGGTTTTACACTATGATTCATATAAAATTAATTATAAAGTTCTTTACATATAAGCACCATATGCTAAAACATATGGTGTAATGCTTCATTTTCTTCAAAATTTTCATTGATAAATGAAGGAGATGGAGTGTGTTGCTCTCCAAAGATTATTCAACTCCAGTTTCAGACAAAGAAATTTTAATTTCATTAATACAAGAATCTGTTGTTATTATTATTATTGTTGTTGTTGTTGTTGTTGTTACTACTACTACTACTACTACTAGTAATAGTAGTTAAGAGTTAGTCAGTTTTTTGTATGGTTTCATTTAATTTGTTTTTGTCTCAGAAACGGATGTTTCTATTTCATGTACTATAATATGAGATTTCTCACTATGACGTGAAAATAATATCCAAACCTGCAGTAAACTGACAGTGATCCAGCACTGTTTCAACACAGTTTACTATCTACGTAAAAGACGCGGAATTCATTAGAAGCAACTATGTAGTTCATAAAAACAATTTAAAAAAATGTAAACTAACGTTTTATACAAAAACAATGATGACCGTGTGTATAGTGTGTAATATAAATGGAAACTCAATATCAGAAACTAAAAGTGCGAAATTAAAGTCGAAGAACTGGAGGTGAAAAGTGGTGCATTACGGGAAATGTATTAATTAAATTCTAAATTTGCGTATTTGAAAGATATTTCCAAGAACAATTTTTAAACATGCCATTTGATACACTAATTCAGCATTTTTACTGTAAAATGTTTATTAAATCATTGTCTGATACTCATAAATATTAGTTTTAAAATCCAAGATCACTTGTATTGACTACATTACCCACAACCCAGTGCGGAAAAACTCCTCCACCGGCATACGATGTCGTGGCGTTGCAGTTTGAAAACACGTTAGCATAGCACAACAAATAAAGTCTTAAATTCAAATTATCACTTCTTAAGTCATCGTTGTCAATACATTTTTACATAAGTGTCCATCTGTAAAAATGAGGCGCGCGGGTTTGGGTGAGTAAGAACTGTCTTGTGTGCTGAACTGATGTGTTTGTAGCTGTCAGTGTGGTCACCGCCTGGCACTTCACAGATATATTCATGCTCTAAGATAGTTCTTTAAGCGAATTTGTAAGAAATAGATGCGTGTGGCTGTATATATTATACTAAACATTTTCAGTGCAGTAAGGTTTGCAGGTTCCCTTACTATGCCCTTGATGGCGAATTCTCTGATAAATAAATATAAATACATTTAATATGTGAGAGTGGGGAACGCATTTATATGCTGTATTTTTATGGTTTCTTAAAAGCGTTAATTTAATGCCACATGATCTTTACCCTCTGTACCCCGTTAGCCATTATTTATCTGTCGTCTTATATACACTGTTAAGGTGATCAGTTTTACAATGAACAAATCAAGCAAGTACTTTATAGGTTTTCTTACTATATCGTTCATGTTCATGAGTGAGAACTTTCAGATGGCAAAACCACGACTCTAACCACTACTCCACCTACTACCTTCAATCCTGGTCATTTCAATAGCTGTGTACAGAAGCTTAATATTTAAAGTATTAGCCACCTTAATTATTTTATCTTTTATCAGTTATATCTCTTTATGGGCTGATTTTTTTTTTTTTTTTTTGGAAAATGCATTTACCATTGAAGTGTATCTACGATATGTGATGGAGTTTTAAATGGCCTAATTTTTATAGAAGGTGCCAACAGGGTAGCCAAGCTTACCTACACTCAGGTTAGGACCATCTGAGGAACTTCTCCACCTTCCAAGAGTAGAACTTTTGAGCAAAGCAGCACCACATTAACTTACACCCTGCATTATAGTGCATTTCTCCTAGGTGAAAGATAATTTTTCTAAGCTCTTGTTTCAATGTTTTTAAACTTTGGAAGTATTTGAGAATGAAAATAGATTAATTTCTTTTATGAATTAATTTTAATGTAGCTAGAAGTTAAATAAAATGAATAGCTTTAATATTTTTATTATTATACCTATAGCTGAAATTTTTCCAGAACATAACCCATAAATAACTTGAGGGATGTTTGTATTGTTGAGCTTTTATGATTCTGACAGTGGTAGAGGGACTTTGTTGTTACAAATTTCTAAAAGGCCTCTAGTCCCATTTTTGTTTTTGTGAGGAGCCGATTTGGGGAAGTACTTGATTAAATTTTTAACCTTGTTCTTGTCCAGGAGATGGGGCTTCACCGGGAAATTATGTCGCAAGTGGGTACAGTGTGTATGAAGAGGAAAATGAACATTTACAAGAGGGTTTAAGGGCAAAAGTCAAAGCTCTTAAACATGTAAGTATTGAAGCTCCCCCCTGTAAAACTTTATTTCTGCTGGTAAATTGAAAGTAGTTTATATTTTCAGTTTATGTTGAACTGTCAGAATTCTAGTTTAGCAATGTTATGTTTTGTGTTTTAGGAATGTCAGCCTTGTTTGGTGGAAATATTGTGTGGTTTGTAAAGTATTGCCACAGTTTTCTGCCTTGTTTTTCCAGCTTTCAATTGATATTGGAACAGAAGTAAAAATTCAGAATACAGTGTTGCAAGAAATGGTAAGGTTTTTCCTTGTTCATATGCATAGTCTGTCAGAAGTTTGTTTCACAGTTTCAATAATTACAATTTACATAAAGAAAGTGGACACATGGATTTCATACTGTGTCTGTCCTTGAAATATTGCAATAACGTGTGAACATTACATGAATGTTTAAATAATATTAAAATGCTTTTGTGTTTAGTTAAAACTGTTGATACATTAAAATTAGAATACCAATGTACATTAAAGAGTATCACTGTATCACTGATACTGACCAGGTGCATCCATCCCTTCTTGGTCAGCCTGACTTTTCTCAAACAGCCCCAGTGGCCTCCACAATCACCAGCTCTTACACTAATATACCATCTTTATGGTGAGGTTGGGGTGTTAAAATGAATGTTCCATGAAAACATCTATAGTGAAAGCATCAGTCCTACACAGAGCAATGAACTTAAGTGTACCTAATAAAGTAGCCTGCAACTGTCATGTTTGCATTATATATCAATAACCTGATAGTTTTTTTAAATTCTATAAATGACTACTTCTGTAATTTTTAATAATGTTTTAATTATGTGTGAAAGTGTCAGTGCATGGTTGAACCATTTAACCATGATTCATTTGGCTCCAGAACTTTTGTGAAGTCACACAGAGTGAGAGGAGCAGCGTTACTTGTGCTGGGCTTGAGGGCACTGATCAGTGCGCCTCAGTAGCCACTGTTGAGTAATGCACTCCATCAGTCACAGTGGCCTCTTCTGGCTCGCTTCCTCTCAGGACTCGGACTTTGACTCAACCGGCGGCCTGCTGGGGGCCACCATGGGCAGACTGAAGGCACTCTCCAGGGGCAGCCAGACGAAGATCTTGTGTTACGTGCTCCTGTTTGCGCTCTTTGTGTTCTTCGTCCTCTACTGGGTGATCAGGCTAAGGTGATGAACCGGGAATGCACTGCATCGCCCTAGTTGGTTGTCATCACCCGTCAGACCAGAAGCACCAGGTTATTTCAGAGCTGCATTAAAGGACAGGTGTAAATCTCAAAGCAAACATGCTACCCATTTGTTTCAATGGAAATGTGCAATATGGATGCTTGGCAGCCAGCCAGAATACATACTGCCATGGATAATTTTTAATATTGATCATCTTTCTAATGTGACAGACTGTCAATTTCTTCTGAACCTTGTGAGACTGAAGAACAATTCTGGTTTATAGAGACATTCACATGTAGGATACAAGCAAAAATCAGAAACATTCAGGTCTTATTCAACTACAGAAGTTGAATTGTATCACAAATTTCCACCTAAATCTATCATTACCAGATTTTCATCTGTATTTAAAACTGCAGGTGCGAGTGGTTAAGGTACAATTATTTGGACCATTCTATATTGTCACTCCATATCATACACTTTGTACAGCAAACTGTTTTAGAGGGTATTTCTGTGATTTATTTTTTGTTCAGTTATGTAGTTGATCAGATTTTTATTGTATGCAGAGGATTTGCATGATTTCACACATGTATCTGCCTTTTTGTTGCAACAATATTACTGAACTGCAGCTGAGACAAGTAGCCAAAACTCTGCAGGATGGGGCAGACCTGGCTGAACTAATTTTTACAAATTAAGAAAACTGAGGCCCTGTACCATCAAACTCACTTTATTAAAATGTTAGATGACTGTCAGAAATTTGAATAAAATTTACCTCTGTACATTTGTGTGCCTAGCATTAAATAGACAAATATGTACTCTAATTATAGCACTCTTTATCATTTTCAGAAGGTTACTTTTTAGAATTAAAAACTGAAAAATTATATCGACTATAGAATTTTTATTTATTTGGATTATACTGCTGTCTACTTAGATTTAGACCAATACAATGTAAAATATATAAAGGATTTATTACATATTTTGACAAGGTATGGCAATTCACAAATCACTTACAAATATTGCATCGCAAGTATACACACAAATCTACACACAAGTCAAATTATCATTTATATGTTTAATGTTTAAGTGACTGGTGTTTAAAAATGCATCCACAAAGCTTGACTATAAAGCTTAATTTTTGTGCAGTGTAAATGAAAGGATTATTAAATGCACTTATAGTGAGCTGAAATCTCTGGTACTTGAGCTCACGAAACAGTTTCTTGTTAAGGCATCATTTCTTAGGCAGCGTGTCCATGTACTTGCAAATGATGGACAGCATGACTTCATCAGCTCCAGCTCCAATGGACAATAATCTTGAATCCCTAATTAAATGGGTGATAAAACAAAGGTAATTTTTTTCCAAAGCAGAATCTCTTTTTAAATGTGTCACTGTCAATCTCACCACCCACCAAATATTAATATTCTTTGACTAACATAATGAAATTATTTTTCTCATAAGACAACTTTCCTTTCCTCTGAGTTTGTTGTCATTGTTTTTATATTTTTTACATTTACGGTTTGAAAAAATTCTGTTGCCTCCTTGCTTATACAATACATACTGGTGTAATGAACACTGACAGCAGAGACCTTTAAGAACTAGAACTACAAAGCTGCAGTTGCACAGAGCAAAGTTGACTTTTCCAACAGTTACATTTAAACATGTAACAGCATAAATAAATAAAAGTGTAAAATCGTAAGCTGTACAAGTTGCTCTTAAATGTGTCTATTACATTATATAGAAGAAATGCACATTTGTTACACATTGTAACTGCAAGAATAGCTTCATTTTACCAATTAGTTTTTCATCTAGGGTGTGATTTCATAGCCTATCTAGCAATTCAATAAATTCCAGACCGCTGTAATCACAATAAGTGATTAAGGATGATGGATGGATGGATGGATTTTTTCACTGGACTAATTCAGATTCAGTTAAGTTGCTCAGTGGTACTACAGGAGGGCCACTCTCAGGGCTTCAGCTATAACCCAGGTGACACCAGACTACATCCTGATGATTGCTTTTCATAAATTGGCAATTTCTAAAACTTTTTTTATGCTTCTTTGAGATGCTGGTGAACTGACCTGTAGAACCTGCTGACCAGAACGTCGCTGCAGAAACCCATGCCACCCCAGAACTGCAGGCAGCCGTCCCCTGCTTCCCGTGCCAGCCGGCCTGCCTTCAGCTTCGCCATTGAGGCCAGCTTGGTGACATCAATGCCTCTGATATACATGGCTGTGGGTGTAGGAACAAGAGTAACATCTTGAGTTGAACTGTCTTTTGCCAAGACCAACCAAGATATGTGAAAAATGACTGCTGCACCATCATGCTAATGTAGTGAGCTAGACGATGGTCCTTGTGTTGGGCTCAACTGAGTCACCTGTGGCATGATACAGGAGGGAACGGAGCAGCTCGACCTCCGTCTGGAGCTCTGCCAAGCGAAAATGGACCGTCTGGTGGTGGAGGATCGGCTGCTGGAAGATTTTGCGTTGTCGGGTGTAATCTATGGTTTCTCGAATAATATTGTCCATCGCTGTCAAAACTTTACAAAAAAAACAGACACTCAATATTTAAGTCATAATTCTGGAAAACTGGATGGGGTGAGAAGAACTGAAATATGTGGAGGCATACTGTTAAACACACAGAAAGATTCTCCTTGGGCTGAAAACTGAAAGCAGCCATTGTGTTTCCCTTTTGTATGGTAACTTAGCAGAATCTGTACAATATTAATCCATCTGCTCTTAATATTCAATCTGTACAATGTCAATTTACAGTATTCTTGGCATGCACCCTACAAGTGTGGAAAAAATATAATATCAGGCTTTTATTAAAGCATATTTCACCTTTGATTCATGATCAGAACAATGATGAGTCTGAAACTCTTTTTTTGGGTCTGAAACTATTAGACACAAAAATAATTAATTTCCTTATATATAAGAAATATATACACTCTTTCAATTTACCATGAAAAGATTAAGTAATGCGAGGTACCAGCTTTGCTGTCAAAAGCAAACGAAATTAACTAAAATATGAAAAGATTATCTCCTCTGACTTTTCACTTCGTACATCTCGGCCGAGATCTATTTGTTCTTTAAAGATCCCTTACTTATCCTCGACATCAAAAGCTTCTCAAAAATCCTCATAATTTTAATTATCCTAAATGTATTTCTGACATAGCAATAAATCTTACCGAACCAGAGCAAACCAGCAGCCAGTATACATGATTCAAAAGGTTTTACTGTTTCTTCGGGGAGCTGGATCTACTCACCATTGGCCACCCCCCAGAGTCGCTCCTCCTGGAACTGCAGCATCTGATAGGTGAACCCCATGCCTTCCTCTCCAATGATGTTCTTGTAAGGCACTCGCACGTCTTCAAAGTATATCTCCGCTGTATCCGATGACCTCATTCCTATCTTGTCGATTTTTCGGGCAATGTGAATTCCTTTGGGTGAAACAAGATGTTCATTTATTAACCACTGACATAACCCTTAACAAAAGTACTTTAATAATGTCAAGCCAGATTGCAATCATCTTTATATTAGATATTATAACTGCTTTGAGTAAAACACCTGCTTGAGGTTTACTGACTTTTTTAAATCTACATAAAACCTAAAATACAACAACAATTTTAGGGATGATCTTGTGTCTACCAGGTAGTTTCATTGGCAGGCAGATGAGGGACTTGTTCCTGTGTGGTGGTCCTTCACTGGTGTTGGCCAAGAGACACATCCAGTCCGCCTGTGTACCGTTTGTGGTCCACATCTTCCCACCATTTATGATGAGATCGTCTCCTTTTCGGACTGCTTTTGTCTTAATACCTGAAAAAATGTGCACTGTTTATCATGTATCTCCACTGATGTGGATTCTTCTGAAGATGAAGTCATTCACCAAATCAAATATAAAGAAATCACATTACAATAACATCTACTCGTGCACAAGAAAAGTTGACCGCAAAATATTCCTATCTTTTATATACATCGTATATTTCTATATTTCACACCTCTCTGTCCTCCTCAACATCCTGTACATTATTATCCATTAAAATTTATCTGCAATATCACTGAACGTTAAAAATTAATTGATGTTTCCTTATAATAAGATTCAGTGTATTGAAAATAATTTCTTTACTCAAGCATGAAAGGAATAAGAGTGCAGCATTTCAAAAAGTGAAGTGAATCTGAACTAATACCCACTTGCAACATCAGAGCCGGCGCCAACTTCGCTTACTCCAAGACAGACTACCTTGTCGCCGGCTATTGTTGGCTGCAGAAACTCCTTCTTCAGTTCTGCAGAGCCAAACCTAAAATATTGCATTCAACACAATAGTAGTACATTACCTAAACGAAACAAATATAAAACACCCGACGCAAATGTAATATTCCACATTCTGAACGCTAACCAAAATGAATCATTCGCATTTGTCCCATCCTTCTTTGTGGGGAGTCCTAAGGATGGAGGGTGGTTGTCATACCTGGCCAGAGCTGGCGTGGCCATATCTGACTGCACCCCGATCGCCATGGGGATCCCGCCACAGCGGATGTTTCCCAGCTCCTCTGCCACAGCCACACTATAGCTGAAGTCCAGGCCCAGGCCTCCATATTCTGAAAAGAAATACACACTGCAACATTACTTTACAAGCAAATCCACATTGTAAGGAATTTACAAACTGCTTTGCAAAAATATTTTTAAAAAGTAGCAGAAAATTCATACTCTGTTGAATAAGTTCATACGTTGGGTGTCAACATCATTCTGTAATTAGTAGTAAGTTCTATTACAAGCATATGGGCAGTAGGTGGGGTAACAGCTACAGCTCATCCCTTCCAATTGTAGGACCCCTCCCTTCCACTGTGGTACCCTGGCCCCAAAGAAAGGTACTCATCCCGAGTTTTTCCAGTAAAAATCGACCCTGCTGTGTGAATGAGCAAATCAGTCCTGTTAGCTTGGTGTACAAACCTAACATTGCAAGCGACTTTGGAGAAAAGTGTCTGATAAATGAATATGAAAGCTGCTCTCCCAAAAAGCAGTGTCTGCAGCTTTAGTTGCTGTTGACAGTTTAAAAGTACTGGTTTATGCAGGGCCCCTTTTATATTTCTGGTCATCTCATTACTCAATTTAACTTTCCCTCATCAAGTTGGAACTTTAAAAAATTACAGACAACTTAACAATGGCAAGAATTACGGTTGTCAAAGCCAGAGGAGGTCAAAAACACCCTTCTTCTGTGAAGAAGGTCATGCAGCCAGGGTGGGCAGCACTTTGTATCTGTTACTTTGCAGCAACCACCAAGCAGCCGTTGAGGAAAATGTTTCCTGCACCCATTAGAATTAACGTCTACAAAACTGCCAAAGAGGAGCCTAAAATAGTGAGCATTCGTAAACACGGTTATTTTTCAGAATTTCACTAAAAAGATAACAATGTTTGTGATGATTTTAAAAAAGGTTGCTTCAATGGAAATCTCGCATTAATGGGACTTCATACTTTAGCAGACTTACGGCAGAGGTCATTTGGCAGCAATTACCACATAGTGCATTTTAATAAAGCTTCCTCTTTTGTCATTTTTTCAAAGGAAGCATTGTGGCATGGAATGCAGTGGGATGCCAGCAACACTGAAATCTACAATTGCATTAATAATGCTTAATTTTTTTATTTTTTTTTTTACTTCAACTCTTCTCATCGCTCTTGTTTAAATGTCCCGTGCATTCACTGTCTTTTATGTGCCAAAAGAAAAACTGTGGATTATATAGTTTAGGCAATAACTAGTGGAAACTTTGTCCATTTGTCAATCACGTCTAGAATACTTTATATTCGAATCTCATATCCTGATATCACTTAATAAAATCTACGAATAAGAGTGCTTTTAATATTATTCTGTACCCTTAAGTTGTATTCTGTGGCACTGCTAGTCAGTTTTGTACTTGAGCAGTTTCTCCAAGAAGAAACTTTTTCTATTGTTCAGTGGCATTTCAAACATATAACATAAAAACTAAATAAACACAAAATTTATGATTCTAAATAAGACAAAGCTTTGAAAACCACTTTGCTAAACTGTAATTTGAAGTAAAATTATGGTAATGAGAATAAAATGCTAAAAAACACAAGCTGGACACCTTCTTTTAATCATTTTGATCAGTCAATAAGCCGTAACTGCATGAGAGTAAAAGTTTAAGTCATATGAGGAAACTGATGAGAAGAAGGAAACCTAAAGGGCAAAGTTGAGGAAACAGCCGCAGCTGCAGAGATAGTGCTGACGCTGTGAGGGCGGGTGCTGGATGCCAGCAGATTTCTGCTGCTTATGAAAACAGCTGGACAGATCATCCCGAGGTGACTTGGCCGACTCAGCCCTTCAATTGTTCTGAGCAGAAATGTAAGTCATCCAGACAAATAAATGGCACTGTTTATTTCAAATGTCATTTAGTTAACAGACTACTTAAATTACAAGACTAACTTTGCCCTAAAAATTTTTTAAAAATATTTGAGCAATCCCCCCACAACCTTGTTCTCAATAAATGACAGATCTTCTTGGACTAATACCAAAGGTCCAAGTACCTACATGTAATAAATAGTGAAAAAATGTGTACATATTCACAAAATAATAATAATATAAACTGAACTGATACTATCCTTCATGGTTTTAATGAAAATGCCAATACTATAAATGGTGCTCCTTATCAACTAGTTTACATCCAGCTCTGACCCAGAATATATCATTAAAATTGTACGCTACAAAGAATTTTATTACAAAAGGTATAAAATATCTTGCAATATCAAAACAATAAAGGTTTGAAAACTGTACAACCACGTATAACCATGTATAACCATATACACCATTTTGTTTTCAGGGATTGCCTTCCAGACACAGATTGAGCCTTATTCTAGACTAAAAATGTTTTTTTTTTTTTTAAATACAGAGAAATTCAGTCCAAGAATTGGTTTAGTCTCTGTCAGGGAAAAATTACTGTAAAACTGTACCGGGAAAACTGACTGTAAATTTTACAGAAACACAAGATATTTTTGGGGCCTTTATGTCTACCTTTAACTTGGCCACAATAACTGTATTTTAGATGGCCTAATGTCCGTGTGATGTAGAGTTTAACCAATATATGGTGACCAAGGTTTACAGCAAGTCTGCAAATAAGAAACTTTCTCATTTTTTACTACTTGACTGATGTCAGTTTATGGAAGGAGATAAAAAGATGATACAAATATAAATGTGTAAATATATTTCAGCACATGGCAGCCCTGAAAAAGCTTCAAAATAAGGCCTGTAGACTTTCAGTAAGACACCTAAAAATGTGCAAAGAACCAGTAGCCTCTGTTATAATAGGGACTCTGACATTATTTACAGGAAAAGGTAGGACTACTGGATAGATGTTAAAGATGAAATACATGATGCTATGTTTCTATATATACAGACATGTTGTAGTATTTTTTTTTTGTTGTGCAAACGGCTCTGAAAAAGTATTACGGGCAATCTCTTGACTAAATGAGGTTTTCCCCACAAGGATATATAAACAAATTACTCCTGAATCACAGAGACATGGATGGGGAAAAAATTAAAAAAACATTCTCATAGGAAAATGGAACTGTACAGTCTGAGTTGATCTTGTTTCAACATATTTGCAAAAGGACTCTGGTATTAAGATATCAACCCACGCTGAAACGTCTGAAAATTCTGATATCAACCATAAATACTGTTGAGTAATAACAATAAAATTAAAGGTCAACGACATCAGTACTGCCCAACACAAGAATTTATTAGTCTTTCCTTCATACAAAAAGCAAGAAAATTCCCTTAATGAATGATTTTTATCAAAAGGCAGCATGTCATAATTAAACTCAGCCTATCTCATGGTGGCTTGTTGTGAAAAATGCCTGAAAAGAGGCAGAATCTGAAGTCAGTGAAATGTTACCACCTGATTATGCACATTTTGATTGGAGAACTCAAAAAAAAATCTTAACATACAGAACAGTGAAAATATGCGATAGAGTGNAGCCTATCTCATGGTGGCTTGTTGTGAAAAATGCCTGAAAAGAGGCAGAATCTGAAGTCAGTGAAATGTTACCACCCGATTATGCACATTTTGATTGGAGAACTCAAAAAAAAATCTTAACATACAGAACAGTGAAAATATGCGATAGAGTAAAGGAGTGAGGGTGGGCAACCTTATAACAGAACCAGCTCATGGAGCCAGACCATCTACTGTACACTAGCAGAAGATCACAGTGAAGAGCATAATAAATGTCATGTAAACTCCATACATCCATTGCCAATAACCATTTGTCCAGCACAGGCTCATAAATGTCCAGATCATATCCCAGAGGCACAGGGTGTGAGGCACCCTGAATAAAATGTCATCCCATTGCAGTTACTTTGTTACTGAAAACAAACATCTAGCTGCCACAGTTCCCGGCTGCCTGCATTTCACTGTGAGAAGAGCTGACTGACAGTGTGACATAGGGAGAGCAACAGAGGTCACAGATCTGAAGATCAGAGTCTCAGCTGCATGTTTGCCATAGCACTGCTATCCTCCTGGAACATGTCCACGTCCTGTGATTCTACAAATAAACCTTGAACAAGTTCAATAAACCTGAGTCAAACTGTCACCCTGGGTGAAGGTCTGAGCTTCAGGGGGGCTTACACTCAATTCTTTTTCATTTTCTTTCAATGTTATTATTACTATTTGGTAGGGTTTCTGATTCTGATGTCTACAGTGACTTATTCCTGACTAATTTAAACAGCTGTGTATTTCACTTGAGTAATACAGGTTAAGAGCCTACAACCGGGTCCTTTGTGTGACCTGAAACAAATGTTTACTGCCACTGACCACACATTCATTTTGAAAGGTGAACATAGGATTAAGAGTAACGCATGTGCTACAGTCCCCCTAAAGATGACTTTTAATGAATCCTCCTAAAATATTTACTCAACAGAATTCATTTCCTTGTTATGTCCTGCTTCCCAACCTCCATTACATAGAATTTGTTCTTTGACGCACAGTTCAACAAATGGCTGAAGTACATATGCTAAATAAATCACCAAGGCCGCAGTGATTGATACTTTTATCCTGTATCCAGGACAGTCATCTGTAGTCTCCCTTTAATCCAGGGAGCTAATGCACACCTCTCACAGTCAGCACCTTCTAACTCACACACTGCGCTTGTGTGACCGGCAAATTCATTAACCAATTTCCCATGGATCAGAACATTAAAAAACAGATAGAACATTGACTAGCTTGTCTTGTCTTTGTTTCTGGCAAAAATCACATTACTTGTTTCCAAAATTACTCATCCTATATTATTTAATGAAGGAGTTTGCTTATGACATTTTGTCCTACCCCTCTCTTAATGATTTATGTTTCTTCAGATTACAAAATCAATATGTTGACAAAATGCTTAATATTTTATTTTTTAGCAGGTTTGCATCTTCAACATTTAAAAATCACATGAAAAAAGAAATAAAAATTGAGCAAATCAAGCACATATAGACAATTAATTAAAAACATAACAGATAAAAAGTCAAATAAGTTCAGGTTTGTACATTCAATATAAATTTACACCCATTTTTTTAACACTTCTTATTTTCCAATAACATTTAAAGAACATTTTCTAAAAGCAGTCTAGAAACAGTATGTGGATTACCTATGGGCTTGTTAACTCCAAGAAACCCAGCATTTCCGAGGATCTTAAACACCCTGTGGGCCGGGAACATGCATTCTTCCTCCCACTTGTCAACAAATGGGTTTATCTCCTGCTCAATGATCTGCAACACAGACACACGAGAAGAAAACCTTTACAAAGGTACAAGTGTGAAATTTTTAGACAACACATCTCTTGGGTACAGCATTTTAAGCAGGGTGACAGCTCCTTGTTTGCCAGGTTGCCAGGATGCACAGAATCCATTAGTAGTTTCCTGGACTTGCTGGATATGTCATCCCGCCACTGCAGACACTCGACTTTCATTATAGTATACATGGTCCGTATCATAACAAGGCTCTGGGAGGACTCCAAGACTCGGTGTATGCAAAAAATTCTACAGTAAGCACAACTTTAATAAATAAGTGGGTACAAAATCTGTCCTGTCTATGTATTTTGTCAGTGCGTTATATTAATAAAAACTTCATTCCCCATTTTTTCCACAGGGAGACAAACTTTGCTTTCAAGGAATAAAGTCCAAAGGAGAAGAGATGAGCCTCAAGTTACATATCCAACAATCACCAAAATCTGAATTAAGACCTTTTTCTCTAGAAAACCCTATACAGCTTAGTCAAACTGGTACTAGACATGACGGTATTCTTTAAATTCAGGGGTCATCATCTCTTTCATTTTAAACCTATCTCAGACTGGTCAAAGGGGTAAGTATAAAACTAAATGACTGTCTGTGCTACATGCCTAAGGCCAAAGGATCCCCAGATGAATTCTGTATATCTCAAGCAGACCATCTATCAGACTGCAACATGCAGCATAAATCAGCCACTTAAATGGCATTTAACAGAATATCACTGTACTTTAAAGGTCCACTGTCATTTACTTTACTTCTTTCGGAGTTCATTTCTGTGGTTAATGCAAGGAAAAACAACATTTCATGCACTGTGACATTTAACAGTCATTAGCTCAACAGACCTTTTAAACTGGTGCTTAATGCCTGCCAGTACACACTATTCAGCAAAGTCAGTGTCCAAACACAGCACCGCATGATTAAATTAAAAGCCATCATGAAACACAATTATGCTTTGAAAAAAATCATGCAGACTATAGTTAAACATGGCTTGCAACCTTAGGGTATAAATCTAACTAAAAATTCAATTTAAACGAATTAATTATAAAATAATCATTACAAAAAAGTTCAAATAGTTCTTATTCATCTCTCAGTTTGAAATCTATTCATGTGAAAATATACTGCGTGCAAGTGCATAACAAAACGCTAAAAAAGTTAGAAAAATATAAAATGTTATTTCTGAAGTAAAAAAACATTCAAAACCTTGCAAAAATTCCTTCCAAACACATGGGAAGGAGCACAGCAGCTGCCAACACAAACGCACTTTGATATCTACATCTACAGTGAATGTGAACAATATTAAAAATTTCCAGACAATTAGGTCAAAGTTGACAACTGTTACCAGGCCTGCAGAAAAACATGGCTTAAAGATTAAAGCAGCCAGTTAAACCAAGAATTTTAAATGGAATATATCTGTAAAGGCACAAAAGTGTTTGTATGTATTCCTTTCTCTTTGGTCACATCAAAATTCACTAAGTGTATTTATATTTCTCTATATTGCATTCACATTTATTTATTAATCTAGCTGATGCTTTTCTCCAAAGCAACTTGCTGTGTACAGCTGCAGCTTACAGTGATTTTACCATTTATACAGCTGGGTAATTTTTACTGAAGAAGTTCAGGGTAAGTACCTTGCTCAATGGCGGTGCAGCAAAAGGTGAGTTTGAAACGGGATCTCTTCAGTGGAAGGTGGTAGTTCTAACAGCCACCTGCTGCCCCACCTGTTAAAGTAATTTTACAGAACAGGATCCTGCCAAAATATCTGCTACCATCTGTAGCATGAATACACCGATTCACCTGAAAAACACAGCTTTCAATTCTGGAAAGAAACCACAACGCATGAAGGAAAAACATGCAATCACTGGGAGATAGTCCAAACTCCACACAGACTGAACTAGATTTCAACCCGCAACCTAGGAGCTGTGAGGCACACGAGCTTATCTGCTGTCAGTAGTGTCAAAAATATTCAGTCATGAAGTCTTGAATTTTTCAAAGTCAAATTAAGAAGACCATTTTGGAGCACTGACTCTCCTTTTGACATTATTTAGTTAAATCCCAAGCATCCCAAAGCAAGACTGAACTTTCCTTCTTTTTTATTATCAATTTACATCCAACTGCACACAAGAACCGTCTATTTTTAACCTTCAGTCTCCTTAGGGTATTGCATTCAAATGAGGCTGAATTTATTTCTAAATATAAAAAAACACTGTGACGAAATGAAAGATTTCTAATAACCTAAAGGAATGGAACAAACCACAGGTCAGAGCAGGACACAATAAGGCCGATTTACAGTTGAGTTACTAAACAACATGTATCTACTCTATATTTAGGAAATTTTCAGATAAGGGCATTATAAATGTTTCATCAACAAAGAGAAAACTGACCAACTAATAATAAAAATATTTTTTGCTGTAAGTGGAACAAAATTTTACAGATTAGCTATCTTAATAACTTACTAGGCATGATGACATAATATGAATGAGCTGAGGTGAACATGTGATCTCATTAATGTTTCTCTGTAATGTTTATCATCTACTTATCATCCATTTGTAAAGACACTTTTTCTCATTGTGTAGAGTTAATATAAATGATCAGATATTACTTGTCTGCTTTTCATTAGGATAATGGATGTAAAAAAAAGGTAAGAAGTTTCCATTAGACATAACTATTACCTTTGAAAATAAAAAAATTATGGCACAGATGTGGTGTTTTGCTTGTATGCAGATGAGCTGCAAAGAAATGCTGCTGCTTGAATTTTAACTCTTCTGTGATTTTCATTAAGCACTTTATTTTAGGAATTTTCCAAATGAAATTGATTTTCTTCTGCAATTTACAGTCTTTCAATTCTAACAGAAATTGTAATGTTTTTTAAATGCAATAAATACATATATGAGTATCAGCTCTTGATAATCCCATAATACAATAGCCATAAATTAATATAATTTAGCTTACATTTGATCGCATGTTAGCTTTGAGAATCCAATAATTACATAAGAAAATTAAGTAAGAAAAAAGCTCAGCCTCACACTGCCGTCAAAGAGCTTGAGGGGTCACAGCTTTTGGTGCTGCTTGAACATAAAAACTATTTGCATTCTCTTTCTCAGCACACATCTCACTATAGCACTTTCTGTCTGTCATTCATTGGTAAACCTCTTTTGTCCATAACCTTACACTAGTCTACAAATTTATCACTTCTCACATTTATCCTGGCAGACTGAGCCTGATTTTAAATGATCGTATGGTGATACACAATGCTGATGACAGAATTCTCCTTAAGCAGGAAAAATATATATTTTAATGGAGAACTGAGAGACAGGAAAAAGGGGATAGTATGCTCAGTTGAAGTCTCCAAATTATAAAACAATATCTTGCAAATAATATTCATAAACACTGAAAAACCTTAGTGAATATTAAAAATCAACATCAATATGTAAAAATCAACAATAAAGTCAATACAGTACATAACCATCGGTAGCTACATACTGATTGACTGCAGATGTCATTTTACAAATGTCATTCATGTCAACACACGTGTAGAATGGCATTCTACAACATGACACAACTTAAGGTTTGGTTGCATGCAGACATGCATGGGGACATGCAGCTGATGCAGTAACTGGCCGTGTAATATTATTAAAATCAGCGCGCTGTGTGTGTGTGTGTGTGTGTATGCAGGCGCTCACTGTAACCTCTCACCCACAGGGGGGGGTGTTCTGTTATTACTTGACGGGCATGCAGCCCGCTGCTAACACACCACCATATTCATACCCAAAGAAGCTTTTTCATCTTTCTGAAAGCTGTCTATTAGAAAGCTTTGGAAAATATACCTTATTTAGAGATTCCTTCAGTGCAAAATGTTCCTGAGTGTAAATCAGATGATCCACGGTGGACTCGGCACCGGACCTCTCTGTTTTACTTTTTGATGTCAGCTTTTCTGAGAAGCTCCGGGTGCTACTCGCAAAAGGAGTCAGATGTAGGTGACAGCAGACTCCCCGGCTGGCAGCTCGCACTGCAAGGAGCACCGCCATGTTGACTGCTCTACTGGCGACTTTCCGCGCGTGTGCAAAAAAGTGGCCTGCATCTAGAACTGCGCATGCGCGGTAAGAGTTTTATAAACTGCGTAAATGACGTTCATCCTGGAATCCACAGAACTTGACCTGGGAAAATAAACTCTTGGAACGTTGACTAACACTTAGCCTGGTGTTCTTTGCTGATAATAGTGATTTATGTCTTTGCGTCATTCAAGAAACACAGTTATCGTTGTTAATGATATCATTGGGATTCCCCATGTGTACAGTTGAAATGTGATTATTTATAAATAGGTAAGAGAATTGCGGTTTAAAGAAGGTGATGATAAGAATCATTTTACTCTTTTAAATTCAATTGGTTGGTGAATAAATAAGATTTGGGCTGCCAGGTTGAAATCTGAAGCTTCCTGGTCCAAATTCCATTGCTGTTGGAGTACCACTGATGAAATCACTTACCCTAATACGCATATATGGTCAACAGTAATATCTAGGATCTAGGTTTCAAATCTGTGTTGCAGTTATGTATAAATACAGAAGGCCACTGCAGTTAAATGAAAGTAAGTAAATAAGTAGTTTAAAAAGCAGAATACACTAAATGATGGTAGTGTTTCTTGATAAAAACTACTCAAATTTTGTGTTACATTATTATGTGTTCAGGAAAATCTATGCATTTAATCAAATAAGCACCAACGCTGTTTGAATCTTTGTTTTTAATGGTGTTGGGTCCTTAACAAAGCTCACAATGTCATTCAGTTGTAAACAAGCTCATTTACTCCAAGTGTTTCTTTCAATAACAAACAGATGGTGCACACATTGCAAATAGCCCCAATGGAAGAAAACACTTTCTCCATCAAACAAAGCTTTGACAATAATTGCATACAATTTGATTTATTATATCACATTTCAAGAGATTTAAAACAGGAATTTGGAAAGTTAGACTGGGTGCTAGTGATAAAACTATTTTTCATGTCCCTTTTCCCTCTCAGTCAACTAAGCATATTCCAACTATGATTAATTTACATGGTTTTTTCCAGGTGCTAAAGTTAACTAAATTTCAAGAGAAAGAATTGTCTTCGGTCCGCATTAAGAAATGACACATCCACCTTTCTCCTTGAATGGGTTCTTCTCCTCTGGGATACCTTTGACAAGAGGGTCCTCCTCTACTCCACTCTGAATATAATCTCTCACTTCCTCACAGCATTTAGATACCTATATTTTGAAAAGAAAAATGTTTGAGTCACTCTTTTACACATCCAGAATATTTATGAATATAAATGAATATTGTAGCAAATATGAGTTGCTTCACTATGTTTGTCAGCCTAAACTCATTAACCCCTTTTTGGCTGAGCAAGCAAAATGAAGCCAGTTCGAATTAATCTTCTGGGTTAAGCAGCTTTGTCCTAAATCCTCTTTATTAAGGTTAACAAAGATGCACAGCTGGTTAAATGAACACCTACTGAAAACATCTCAGTGCAAAAATGGACACATTTTCAGATAACATTCTTTACAAAATAAATTTTACCTACAGTTTTAAACAACTCTAAGATATAATACTAGCAATTTTAAAATATTCACGTCTGAAAAAATGCATGATATATGACTCAATAAGAAAAGAAATTACCATATTTCCAAGATTTTATTGCCCTCAAAGACCTTTGCCTTTATATGTTAATAATTTTAATGTACCTTTGAGTAAAATAATAAAATATAAGAAACTTACCAATGCTCTCTCAAGTTTCACCTCAATTTTAAGCTGATCTACCTCCATTTTTGCTTTATCCTTGTCCGACAAGTCCTCTACATTAATAACTGGCATTTTCTATTTTAAAAAAAAGATCAGTTTTATTGGCAGACAAATACATACATGAGAAATACACACATACTGGCATATGGCATAATGATACAGAGAGTTTTTTAACAAAAATATATAATTGTGAACCAGATATGCAAACATGAAATTTGATGTTAATTGCAGAGGTATTATATACCCCAAATGCCTGACTAAGAATGAGAGCAACTTAATAAAAACTGCAATTAAAAATGCAAATTCATTTGAAGCAAAATTAACATTTCAAGAGAGTGCTGTATAATACTTAATGCTAGCCAAAAACGTGACAATGATATATTAAGATGTGCAATAGGTTTTTAAGAACAATCATTTAGATTTCCAGTACTTGATATCCAATTTGCTCTTCCACTGAAAGGGGAAGGTTTGAAGGATAAACGGAAAAAAGTGAAAGTACTTCAGCATCCGTATAGATAGAACACTGTTACCCTGTTCAATGCAAAGCAGTTTCCACTTTTTGTGTTAGTGTTAAATGTTTGTATGTTTATATAGTGTAGTTTAGTATCTGTGTGCAATTTCAGAGTGTACAAAATGTTTGGATATATCAGTAAAGGAAAATACATACCGCCGCTTATTGTGATCTGTCTTCCAACCCTGCAAACTTAGAAAGTATTCCGCTCTCATTGGTGTCAGTCAGGTTTATAAAGTAATCTCTAAAAACATCTTAATCTCCTAATCTGATCATGTCTCCAGCCAATTCACCACAGCATACATTTACAATTAAACCTTATTATGAAAATAATGGAAGTTGAAATAATGGAAGTAATTTCAACCATTGCTACTAAAAAATATCCAGGTAACATGGAGTCTGTTGACTCAGACATTTGTTTTAACATGTTAACATGGATATAGGTCAAAAGGACAAACAGTGTAATATAGGTGTCCATGATAAGATGGGTAATCTGTATTTACCCTCCACCTGTGCTATTGAATAATCCATCATATCGCAAATGTAACAAGTGCTATACTGAATGTTGCTTCAGAAAATTTCAATATCGAAAGGCATTCACTAACAGATTGATCAAAGAAACATTTATATCTGAATACAAAATTTTAAGGTTTTGAGCATGTGGCTCTAAAGAGCAAATCTATTGGTTATATTATTATAGAATACTACAACATCTGATGGTGCACTCACAAAGCCCATATTTAATACTAGCAAATTTTGTACTAATATAGATTGACCTGCACTGATATCATTCTCTATATGAAATAACACTGAAGCATGCTGGGTATGATAAAGTCACATGAAGGACTTAAAGCTGACAATAAGGTCACCCTGTTCTTGATCAATATATGCTGAAAGGAAAGGTAACAGAATGCATCACATGAAAAACCACTGAGGAGTCACATTTAGCAGAAAACACAGAATTTCCTTGCAGCTTGTGGTGTAAAGCAAAGAGGCAGCAGGTACAGCAGAGATCAAGGCTGTGAGAAGCACCTGCTTCACATTCCTCTCCCATTGCAGGACCCTCCATCAAGATGTTTATCAGAGCTACAGGAAAGGTATCCTGCTGTATAAATGTGTAGAACATTGTAGAGCTGCTGTTTTATCATTGTGAGGAGGCCAGTACGATAATACTGTAAAATAATAGTACTAAAACAAACATTACAGAACAGTAATTACCTTTCTATTTTCAATGAACTAAAGAATTCAGTGACGTATCTAAGTAAATAATCCTTTTCTTATATGTTCATTTACTCAAACGGGTAGGTAGTCACTTTCCACTAAGGATATGTTAGTAAGGTTTCAGTATAACTTGACCCTGTGGATGCTGTTTCTGCCTCATGCAGCGGGGTTCTAGTCAACCTGAAATTTTAATTTCACATTTAGGCAGAAAAACAGTTGACCAGACTATAGGATGTAAAAATCCAGTAAACGTTTGGTCGATCAGAACGTGAGCAAAAAAGATTGAATGACAAAACGTTTCCAGCTAGTATACACCGGATTTCTCCAGAAGCAGCATCTTGGAGCCGCAGACGCAAGGCTTTTAGGAAGCACTTCCCGCACTTGCAACTCCCTCACAGTCGTCACGACTTCAAAAAAAATAGAAAAGTGACCCGCGATCCGACTACGTTGTTGACTGGCAATTCAAAGATGCTCCTGGTGATCTAACGGTGCTGCGTATGACGTCATAAACAAGCCAGCGTGAAACTTCCACGAACGGTACTCGCACACAAGGTAAATCTTTCCTCGGGAGTATTTTCAGGTTTTAATAATACTTTATACAATATAAAATGCCAGTGGTGCTTATAGTACATTTTTTTGATAAACTATTAACAAACGTGTTTAGAACATCGTTTTTATATTCTGCTGTTTTTTGCTCTGTGATGAATCCGTGAGAACATCGTTGATGTGTGTTTACATTCGTGTGTGTGTGTGTGTGTGTGGTGGAAGTGAGTCACACAGCCCGCCCTTGCGGCCTCTCCCCCAAAGTTCGTCGTCTCTATAAAATACACCGGCGAAGGAGCTCAGCAGTCAGGCTTTGTGCTCGAGGAAGCCGAGTGCCGAACACACACACTCCTGTACAGCTAGTCACAGGCCGACAGACTATGGCGCTGCGCTTCATGCACGGATCGCTCCTGGCTGCCTTCATCCTGCAGGTTTTCGGATTGTCACCCAAAGGTGAGCGAGTTTTTACTGCACAGCTCAGCAGGCGGGATCAACTGCTGGGCAAGTTCTTTGTTTCTTTGTTTCGAGTCATGTGCTCTCCTTTATTTTTCGTTATTGTTATTATTGTTTTTGTTGTTGTGATCAGTTGGGTTTACTGTGGCTCTGCTTTGGATCGCAGAGGTGTGTCTGCAGCAGCCGGACGAAGGGCCCTGCGATGGCTCTTTTAACCGCTACTATTACAACACCATCACCCAGAATTGCGAAGAGTTCACTTATGGCGGGTGCCATGGAAACAGCAACAACTTCAAGTCGTTCGAAGAGTGCCAGAAAACGTGCTGGAGGATACCGAGTAAGTTCAGCTTAAAGCTAATGACATGATACACCCACAGTGTGGTACATAACATCATCGCCATAAAAGAATATTGAAATAAAATATACAGCTTGACATATTTAAGGATAACAATCAATACAATTCTAACCGTAACATCATGAATCATTATTGTTGGTTCATCTCTGGAGGGTGTTGAAAATTTTGTGAAGTTTTTCAAAATGTGAACATAAGAAAATTAGTTAAAAGTCTGTAAATCTAAGCTATTATCCATTTTCAGTTTTGAGAAAAAAGAGAATTTATTTTTTAGCTTTTTGTCTTATTTTTGTATTTAACAAACACTTTTTTGTTACTTTGCGGTGAGCAGTTGTGCTTTGAATTACATATGATATGTTGCATGAAAGGGCTGTTCATTGTAATTGTTCAAGTCTGTGAGAACTATGTAAGCATGGAGTTTTTGCATAGTTTGTTAACTAACATTTTGCATTTCTTAGGAATTCCCAAAGCATGCCGACTGGGAAAGGATGAGGGTATGTGCATGGCTATACTGAAAAGATACTTCTTCAACATGACATCCATGCAATGTGAGATGTTCTCCTATGGTGGCTGCAATGGCAATGACAACAGGTTCGAGACCCTGGCCTCCTGCGAGGAGTACTGCAAACCTCGAAAAAGTACGTACATTTACACAATGCAAGTAGCTCACCAAGTGTTATTTTCAAATAAGAAAAAATGTCATTTGTCACTAGTGATCATTTAAAAATCATTTAAAAACTATTTTTAAAAGGTGTCTTTTAAAAATTACCCAATGATGAAACGGCAGTATGATAAACACCAGAGAATACAAGCACAGACTGAAAAACAACCTTCCTCCTTTTCCATAACCAAAAATTTTCTTCCACATTCTTGGATGATATAAAATCCCCTCTGTACGCGCTCACAGCTGGGCAGTTAGGAATTGGTTGGTGGAGCAGTCAACAGGAATCAATACTGTACGCCTGTACTGTATATCATTTGCAACAGGGATTCACATTGTGTCATTTTGTTCTCTGTCACCAGATTCCCCTGCTATCTGTCTTGGGCCAATGGACAAAGGGTCTTGCTCAGCGGCCATACCACGGTACTACTTCAACACGGCCACGAGATCATGTGACGAGTTTATATACACGGGCTGCGGCGGGAACAACAACAACTTTGTTAACAAGCAGACCTGCCTGGACGTGTGTGTTCAAAGTATGTGACCAGACTAGATTTCTTATCTATTCTGCATTTATTTCCTTTTTCCTCAAGTATGAAATATGGTACAAGTTGAACAAATTGGTACTGAATTTTTATAAGTAAAAGATAATTACATTGTACAAACAAGGGTATATTTAAGAGGAATGTGTTTTTAATCTGTTGTTGCATTTCAGGAAGAAAACTGAAAAATCTGCCAAGCCAGAAAAGAATAAGAACAAAATTATTTAAAAAAAGAAGACTATTACAGTGATTTACTGGGCTGGTCCTTTGCTGCCCCTTTTACTGCTGTACAATATTCTGAAGAAAAAATGTACTGGTCTGTTTTTGCAACTGTCCATGTGTTTTGTAACTTTTCAAACTTTTTTACAAGGTTTTGGTAAAGTTTTTGTATTGTGTATAATTTACAAAAATGGCATTTCATGTTTTTCAAAATGCTAAATTTTACATGTAATGATAATATTTGCTGTGAATCTGTGTAGACTTATGTTTGAAGTCTTGTGATTTGTAATTTGCCTTAATTACACAAAATATATAGTAAATTTATGTATTGTATATTACTTTTGAAAACATACAACTCATATTTCATTAAATATGATATTACTACTGTACACAATTTATTTTTGATCCTGACAAATGAATAAACTGTCAAAGGGTGTGCTTAAAGTCAGCTTTTGTCACTCAGTACATTGCAATTCAGAACAAGCAGGAAAACACATTTAAACTGATATATGTGAGTCTGGCAGAACCTGTGCTGCAAAGCAACATACAACTCAGGGTAAACAAAAGTATGTAACCCACAACAGGCACAGGGCTCAGACACGTACAAACAATGCACGTATTCCAGCTATAGGCAGATAAAAGTTGTGAAAAAAAAGTGGTGAAGGATTAATTAAAATCTGAATTAACCGTGATTTACTTGGCAGAAGAAATGGACCCAAAAGAGATGTGTATCAAGACCCTTTTATGAGCGGTCAAAGGAATTCAGCAGTTCTGCAGGGCAGAGGGAGCTCATTGTATCACATCAGGGCCAAGACTGAAAATCATTATTCTTTTCCCTGTGGTATTTTTCGTTATGCAGAGGAAGTTTTCTTCTTGTGCATTCGCTCTTAAAGGCAGAGGAACTTAATTTATTCTCCCCCGGGGTCTTCCACCACATCTTTTGCAGAGGATCTGGAGCTCTCCCTCCCTCGCTTGCTTCCTCTCCCGCCCTTGCCCCTGTTCCCCTGTCTGCACTTCAGCTGCTCAGGAAGCCTCTTTGACTGAGTCAAGGAGAGCAACCATTATCCCTGAGCGCTGCTCCAGCCATGAAGTCTTCAAGAACAAGCGCCTCACTCTTTTCATAGTACCGTCTACACGCAGTCGTGCCTTCCTAGGAATGGAATTTTCAGCATCTGTTATTTTTACATTTTCTATAAACTTGCCTTTGTTGTGTGAGTCTGTAGAAAGCTAAGTCAACTCGGTTTAGGATAACTCTTTATTCTTTTCACTGCATTTCACAGACAGGGCTGTTTTTTCAATCTCAGATTGCTTTTGTTAATCTCTTTTGTTGACAATGTTGAAGATGCACAAAGATATTGCATTATCGGGAAAAATCTCCTACAATTTACGCACCTGATAAACCACCAGAAAAGACCTGTTCTGGAATTGACTGCAGTGTTTACTTTCTTGATAGAATAAATTGGGAGATTTTCATAGCTTTACAAAGCATAGCTATTCATAACACTTGTGTCTTTTCATAAAGGCAACAGTGAGTATGAAGACCACTTTTCACACTTGTATGCCAGCCATTTGCTCATGGTTAACAGAATATTCCCGGGGAAAATGCACTGGTTTTCTTCTCCACAAGACCATTTCCCATCAAAGTTTCACATTCAGCTGAGTCACAAACAAGTTTATCTTAAAAATTGGACAAATTCTTCCACTTTTCATAATTTGCTATATAGAACTGGCTGTTGGAACTGATAAATATATGTGGATAATGACAAAAAATATGTTTCAATTCACTGTTAACCACAAAGTTTGATAGTATTAGGGAGGCAGAGATTCATTTCAAGGAGATCCCTTCCCCACAACTCCCAGATACGAAAGGCAAAATTACCTTATTTATATTTCTTCATGCATAACAACATAATACCCGTCATTTTAAAAAAATGTAACCGTTGATATATGGAAACGGTAGATTTCCACTGCAAAGGCTTCTGTTAATAACCTATTCACTGGGGAATCTGAGACAAAGTCAGGCTTCTGCAGACACACACACACCAATTTTAACAAGGTAACTGATTAACTCACTCTGAATTTTCCTTAGTGTGTGTCTCTGAGTGAATGAGTGTGTGTGTGTGTGAGACTCGCCTGTGATGGACTGCTTTCTTGCCTCACACCCTATGCTCCTGAGATGGCTCTGGACCAGCACAACAGTGCAGTGGACAAGCACTTACTGCTAACAAAAGGATGGATGAATGATGGATGGACAGTATATTATTAAAGAAAAAGTAAAATGACAGTACACCTCCAATGCCCCCCCCACCCATTCTTTGTAAATGGAGGTATGTTCGTGATGTCTTCTTATGGGAGGGAGTACTATGGTCATAAACAACCTCCGAATGACAATGGACGTTGAAACCACTGGCGCTGATATTTTCACTGCCCTGGCATTGAACCCAAACTGTGTGTGTGTTGGGAGAGAGTTCATTCCAATAGGAAACTACACCCTCAGGGCTTCTGGGAAGAAAAAACAATCCTGATCCAACACTGGAAGTATCATTTCTTAAAACAGTACAGAGAAAGCGCTTCTCAACAGAAATCTAACATAAAGGGTGCAGTTGCTCCCACTTTAGTAAGATGGTTGTTAAGTAGGAAAAACTCCTTCAGATTTTTCTCTTTTGTTATGCAGCTGAAATATTTTGTCTTGGTAAAACTAGTTTAACAGCTTAGTTCAATAACAAAATCTTGACAGTTGTAGAATTCATACAGGTACACTTGGATAAAGAGTGACTGCAGTGTAAAACTTTCATAACCAAAATGTAAGGCAAACCAAGGCGTAATGAGAAAGGCTGCATGTGTGTCAGTCATCCAGACTACTTCCTGGGGTCTTTGTTGTAACCATGAGCAACCATGCAAGGAAGGCATGCAGTGTTGAACTAATGATAACACATCTAGGAACCATAACATGAAATGTTAAATAAAAGGTCCGATTTCAAACCCACACACATTCTTACTTTTGAGAGGCTTCTTTCCATAATATACTTCACTGTTATTACTGCATATAACAAAAAGTAGATAATCTTTCTTTGTTCAGATGAGGATAAATTATATCCTTGGATTTCTTCCCTCACTTTGCTTATCTATTTTTGCCATTTTAATTATATGAAAATTTGCACACAGGAGGAAATTCCACTAACTCTGCTTATTTTCAAAGTGGTAGTGAACCTATGTGAAGTGACTCAACATCAAATAACGTACATAATTTATGTCTTGAATAAAACATAACATTTTTAATATAGACACAATTTTAAAATGTTATATTCTGCAGTTTCTCTTTTCTCTGGATTTAAAATTGTTCTGAGTTCTTTGTTCTCTCAGTTACAGACTAATTGTTGTGCTGTTCACCAGGATAGGTTGTTCTCTTAAAAAAGACGATGCAGTGCACTGTATACTAAAAGGCTAGAAGGTTTAGCAGTTAAAATAATTCATGACATCATCAAAAGATCTAAAAGCCATTGAAATTATGTTTATTTTATATGATCTTTAATGATAATACATATGAAAGCAGCTATGAAGCATAATGCCACGATATCGTTGTTACAAGCTATTGACAATTTAGGTGAATGAAATGCAATCCAAATTCAAATTAAATTCAAATAGAAAGAGTAACAAGTAAGGATTAACAACAGCATCGAGAGGCACAGAGAAAGACTACCCCATGTGCCCTCTGGTGGAAAGAAACGAAACAGGCCGGAATTTAACCCAGAATAGTAATAATAGCTGTAGAGGCATCAACCAAACAATACATTATAAAATTACCGCTCAGTACAATTTAAGCAGGTTAGTGGACGTATTTGCGTGTATTTTAGGGGTAAGTTAGTACTCACTCACTCACTCACCAGTAACTGCTGTTCCGAGTGAGGGTCAACATTTGATGGGATGCCGGTCCATTGCAGGGTAGCCACACACACACACAAGCAGTTTTTCATTCCCCCATTCAACAAAAACATATGTAGGACTAAATCATTGCACCTGTGGGAAGCCCAGGCAGCCATGAGGAGAACATGTGAACTCCACACAGACTGAGTTGGATTCAAAGCTGCACCCAAACACTTTACTACCTGGTACTTTAGCGTTTTTTTAAATCCATATAGGAGCAATTTAGAACCCAATATCTTTCTCTAGAATATATCATTGAAAGCCACATATACAGCATAATAATCGTCATCTTTTTCATTTGTTGCATCCTTATAGCTGCTCTTTGTCATGGGATAAAATAAGAATGTTTTAAAAAAACAATGAAACCCAAAATAAATGTGATGCAGCTAACATGTAACCTAGCATGGAGTACAGGTTTGGTAGCTGAAGCTCACCTTATCATTTGCCCAAACACAGGGTCTCCAAGCTTCCCTAAATGTCATGCTGATGACCTTCTGGTCCAAGACAAGTTTCTTCACGCAGAAGAATAGCTGCTTAGAACTGCCCTGCATTTCCATACTCATTGCATCCTGGTAACTAATGGGGAACTCCACCTGTCCACCTAGTATCTCATCAGTCCTCTTTTTTCTAAAGGTCCCTCCACTCCTCTGCCTTCTATGCTAGCTGCAGGTCAAGGACCTGCTATGAAACTGGAGGCCCAGTGGCAAACATCAGTTTGTCAGACTCTCATCTCCCTTCCTGTAGCAGTCCATCTCAGCACAGGTCCAAGCAGGCATGCTGGTTTCACAGCTGCCTTTAAAATGGCCAACAACCTCAGCTAGTAGAAAAATTATTTTGGGAGAGTGACTTAAGTGGTCAGGTGGACTGGAAACCTGGACACCCTGCAGCCATACAAGACCGATGCTTTTCAGCACAACCATTTCCAGCTGTCACCACTGGCCTTTATTGAGCAGCTCTTCCTTAAACACAAAGAATGTATTTACATTTTTTTACTACTATTGTTTACTGAGTTAACGCCTTTTTGCACTTTGCACTTCAAAAAAAAATTGGAAAATGTTATTTAAACAGTCATGAATGTCAAAAAATGATTTTGTATAATATTCTTTAATATTACATATATAATATATTTAGCTTTTTATTTGATGCACTTGTTAAGTGAAGTGCTATCATTATTGTGAGATGCTAAAGGACTGTGATGTTGAGGATGGTGAAGGATGGAGATGAGGTGAGTCACTGATGAGCTGGCAGTGCAGGAGTATCACACAGGAGACACGTGCCCAGTATCCCCAGCTTTTACACAGTCTCTTTGTCAGCTTTGAGCTGCATGATCCACTGGATGAGGAATCTTAAACTCACTGTGAAGAGTCATGTGATGCCATGGATTTCCTAAAAGGAAAAAAATAGGGTAAAAATTCTCTTCATACACAGAAATACATATATAAATGAGAATGCTTTGAGGAATAAGTATAATACAGGTTCTCAAATCAGTGTTGTTTCTGTACTTTACTTGACCTTCTTGAGCACCACTGTGTTTTCTTATGCCGCCTTGCAGTCTTTTATTTTGCACTGGTACATATACATACTGTGCAGTATATATACCGTGTATAAATATGTATACAGACATGGATAAATACATACATGGATGCACACATAATTCAGAAACCCATAAGAATAACTTGTAGTGCAATAGTTTATTGTACAGTTTTTTTTTTAAACTTTGTTTCCAAAACATGTGACCCAAATTTTTGGATTTCATAAACCTCTTTTTTTTAACATATTAGCATGTTACAAGTTAAAAGTTTTAGTGCACTTTCTGGAAATTAGTCTATTCTCCAGTTCGTCACACACGGGTTTCCCAGGTTACTCAAGTGTACTCAGATTTTTGACTGCTACTACATGTGTATACTGCATACCATTTATTATTTTTGTGCTTCACTAGTGTAGGTTTTTAAAGGGAGGCAGCACTGTTGAAATCGGCCCACACGCACGCAGCACATTACCATTCAAAAAGAATATTGTGAATGATCTCCAAGCGTGGGCAAAGTTTAATCGGCACTCTACCCACGCTGCTGCATAACTGGGGAACAGCTCAATAGTATAACTAAACTGAACCTCAGAGAGAGCAATTAGGTTGTGGGTCCCGTCCCATGACCACACTGCAGCAGTAGCGTACCATGCAAAATGAGGTCAAGCATACTTTCTGACTGTTCTCCATTTGCTTGTAAAGTGCTCTATAATACATGTGCAATGCACAGAGCTTCATATTCCACATCTGTTTGAGCTGAGCTGCTGAAGTTATTACCAATTTTTATCTGAAATCCTTACATTTCAGGCATGTAGTTCTTTAATCCCTACCGGTTTATAAACACCCTCCTAAGCATGCTCCTGATTTAGTGGATGGTTGGCTATAATATGGCACGGTGACAGTAATTTGCTCACCTTGTAACGTTTAGGTTTTTCATGCATTTTATTCTGTCTAATAGTGACTAATATGGTCTATACAAACAACAGTAAATAACACAAAATACAAAAAAACAACTTCAGAGTTACCATCCACTATACAGATTCCTTTTCACAAAGTCTCTCTCCTTTTTGACTGACAGTTCACATACAAAACTTATTTCCTTATGAATAATTTATTTTTCTATACATCTAGGGAAATAAAGATTTTAGTCTAAAATGCATTTTTCTAGGTATTATTTTCCATTTTGCAGCCTTCAAAGTTTAATAGATTTTTATTAAAATAGAAAAAAAGGAAAAAGGAAACATTGAACTTTGCTCAGCAATTTTCACAGGAATACACATTTGCAATTTGATTACTCGTGACTCCAAAGCAATACTTTAACCAGGTCATAGATGAGGCAGCTGGTACATATGTCCTCGAGCAACTCTACCAACCGAGGCGTTAGAGCAATGGTCTACTCATTGTTCTGGAGTGCTGATGCCCTGAAAGGTTGCTCCACACACACACACACACACACACACACACTATATAGTGTGGTATAGGTTCACCCACTAGCCTCCCCTTTTCCTTTGCTTGCTTGAATAGTTAAGGGAACCACTCTGAGTGACATCAATATGTCTTTGTTCTCTTCCTGTGTTTATGCACCATCTTGCCGCACTTTGTCTACTTACCAGTGGTACTCCCGTTGCTACAAGGTTTGATATCAATTCAGAAGACATTGAAAGGGCTGCTCTAATTCTGAGGAAGGGTATGAAAGCCTAATTCAGTATTTTTATTGTTATTATTATTTTTTCACTGGCCACTGATAAATTTGTAGAGGAAACAGGAAAGCAGCGGCTGATTGTCCATGGGAATGGAGACAGACAGAGAGTATGTCGTGTGATATACTAAAGCCCATTCCAATGACTGCAATTAATTGCTAGTGTAGCATCTGATTAACCTCTGCTGTACTCCCTTGTTCTCCGATGACTGTGCATTTGTGATATGTGATGCATGTACTGATGGAAAATTATAAGAGTTTCAGTCCATGAATAGTAAACAGTCATTTTAAATAAATAAATGATTGCAGGTTTTGCGTGGAGTGATTTGCTTGAATTGCACAGCATGCCCTTATTGTTTATTTTGTTGCTTGCGGAGGGTAATACCTGGGTAATAAAATGTACCAACCTGGTTTATCTAAAAGCTCCTGGATGTGTAAATAAATGAATGTCATTACCATACGTGATTATTTATGGGGACAACACAGGACCAATAGCTCAAGAATCTCCCTAAACATGAAATTAAGTTTTGATTAATATGGTTATAAGGCACTACATGACTAAAATCACTGCAACAGCATTAAAAACAAATTGTTATGGACTGTACGCATATTGCGCACAACAGTTAGAATAACCCTGTGAGAGAACATCAGTCAATCATTGTTATTAATTAGGTAAATAAATTATTAATAACGGCATTTCACAATAGTTTAGAGAAAACAGTAAGAAAAAAAATTAAAATAATAGTTCAGCCACGGGGCTTAGATGTTTAATATACTCTGTATTAATTTGGCATTGAATGCTGTGGAATCTAATGAAATGGTCCCAACAATGTGAAAAAATGCCTTAAAATATGTCTTCTCAGATCCTCCCAAAGTACAAATGATGTTATAAGGACTGAAATGTACTGACAGAGGGAGGAAGGAAACCATCTCCCACCACACTGTTCTTAGGTGCACAGGGACTTAAATGATGATCCGCAAATCTGTTAGAATGTTCCCAGCTGCCCAACTGTCAGTCAAAAGCTGCATAATGACCAGAACTGACAGCTCGTGTACTGCGGAGAGGACCTGTGCTCCAGCTAAACTGCTTTGCCCATTGCAATTTGAGCTTCCCTGAAAAGAGCACAGCTTGCAGTGTGATGCTGACATGGACAGCCAAATAAAAGAAGAAGGATGGGACCTGTGATTGAAACACCATGGATTCTGATCTCAGGCAAGGACCCTCTATTACTTAATCTGAACTGCTGAAATAAAAAATATCCAGTTGAATAAAGTATAGAACTGCAAGCATCCATAAATGCAGGTGAATAATAATAACTGAACTCAAGTTTTTAGCATCATAACACATCTGTAAATTTATAAGCCTCATGTGTTTTTTGTGGATGGGACATACAAATGTATTGAGTAACAGTGATTTTTTTATACACCTGAGTTTTTTGTCATGTTACGCATGTATGTAGTCAACAATATCAAAACTGAGTGACGCATAAATCATACTAAAATAACACATTTCTTGAACTGCCTATTTTATTTGTTTCAGACTCTTCAGGTGGTCTTTAGTATGGTGCTCTTAATCATGGGAAACATCGGACACCCAACTCTCACGACATTACTTATGTACCTCCTGTTATTCTGATTGACACTGATGCTTAAGTTTCAGCATCTTGCTGTGAAACAGATGCTATGAGTCTCCAGGCTCCGAGGGCGAGGGACTCCAGGGGCCGAGCAGGGCAGCAATGACTGCAATTGTCCTGCGTGTGCTGTAAATGGCTTCAAATTGCACCTTTCTTGTTCACCAATTTCAGAACCTTATGTCCCAACAATAGGAGGCTTTTCCATGGGCGTCACAAGGCCCATTCGGGGCACAATGCCTGGCTGCTGCAATCTGTGTGTACTTAACCTTGACGTGAGGCATGATTGCCCTTTAGGAAGGCATGAACTGGTGCTCTGAGATCAAGCTGACGGAGAACAGATCTGATGAAGAGCTCTGATGGTTTTCTGTTCTCGACCAAAGCTGCATTAATAGACTATAGAATCAAGTAACTTGAGAACAGTTAAAGGTAACATCATTTTCCTGGCTCCACTTGCCCTAATATTTTGGGCCACCACTGCCAAACCCTAACCTTTGTAAAATTCATTCATGTTAAATAATACTATTTACTGTTAACATCAACATAAGCTTCTTATTAGAGGGAAGACCCATTTTAAGTCAATAGAGCTGGGGAAACTGGTGCTTAATAATGAAAACAATAGTGCTGAAATTGCAGCGCATATTTTCTGGAAGTAAGAAAAACAAATACACGTTTAGGAAAAGACACACTGGAATTATTTTTTTCCTAGTTGAATTACAAATCTCATCTCCTTGTGAGTGAGCACATCTCTGCCCTTCAAGGTCTCAGTGTCGGAGAGATAACAAGCTCTTTTTGCACTGAAGTGCCCTAATATGTCATCAATATGCAGTTTCACACCCACTACCTTTGTATAAGTGGGGTGATGAAATGAGAGCAGGGGGACGTTTGCAGCTCTGACATGCGTAGAAACGATGACTCAAAGGAATGTCATTTGTCAAGTTTTGACTGGAAGTAAAGAAGGTCTCCCATTGGCTGAGCTTTTAAGATAAATATTAACCAAAACTTCGTAACAGACTGATATGCTGAGAAGGAAGGCGGATTTAGACCCTAGGAGGTCTTACAGAAGGTGTGTCTTTCCATAAATTGCACTGCTTCAGTAAACTTCTACCTCTGTAACAGGGAAAAGTGTAATCCAGGAAATTTGTAACAATTTCCTGTCATTATCTATCCTTCTGGATAATGGTGTCAAATAAAGGTGTCACAGTTAAGCACTAATATTGATTTGAAATAAAGTTATATAAACTCTAATTTGGTGCTGAGAATTAATATAAGAATAACGCAGATACCGGTTATACATTATGCCTTGCAGAATAGAGGAGGTTTTTCATTTAGATGTGAAATCTGCAGCTTAATTACAAATGTAGATTAGGCTTCAGTTGTAAATCCTTTCTCATTGCTGTGACTAAGGTGTAAAAATGTGTTTACTACTCTGACTTCCTTGTGATGAAATTTGACCAATACATGTGGAAATTTGTCTTTAGTGATGGAATAATACCAAAATATACTAGTATATCATTTCGTTTGAACAATATCTGGTTAGTTAAAACCTAGTTGCAGCATAGGTGCAGCAGTATTTGAAACATGGCAAACTTCACTTATGGGTTAGGTTCTACAAAAATCTCAGATATAGTGATCGTAAATAAAAATACGTGAAATACTTTAATACAAAGAAGAATGACTTCACAAACCTTTTTTCAGCAGCAATTTATCCATCGCATAAACATGTGCAACATTCTTCATTCTCTCAATGATCGCCAACACTCATATATTAGACAGGATTTGTTTACTCCTTTGAAATGAGTTCATTTACGGCACTTCGTTAAGGGAGCGCTTTTTTTGTTTGTTTTACTGCCAACTAATGGCTGGGAGAGTAAATACAGTTTCCGTTCACGCCACACAAGTAAATCTTACAGAATGAAATGGTGAAGAAAACGCTGTTAAAATGGATGCTTTCGAAAAGCAGTCCCATCTGTAAAAAAAAAAAATCCATAACTGGAAACGTAGGTGTATGTAAAAACTAAAATCTTTCACGAAACGTTATTTGTGTATTTTCCAGTTCGGTGCAAGACATACATTCTCCCTGACCATTTAAACAAAATTTTAACTAAAGCTATTTGCTAAATTCCAGTCATTTTTCTTTTGTTATTTTCCACGAAGAGATTCATAATCTAATTCATCCATTCATCCATTATGATTAAGCGCTTGTCGCGGTTATTATTATTGTTGTTGTTGTTGTTGTTGTTATTATATTCTATAGTGACTATCAATATACATCACACTCATATGAATTGTGTAGACAGAATGATAACATTTTATTGGTCCCAAAGGAAATTGTACGTTAGTCAGTTTAATGGAATATTTAAAAAAAGGTTATTTTATTATAAGTCTACACTACAATCGATGCAGATGCGGCTCCTCCTCCGCAGCGTCATCGTCAGGAAAATTTCTTCCTTCGTTGCTCAGTGAGGCCGGGAGGGGATGTCGTGACTCCCATGGTTTACCTTTACTGCGTTCCATCTGTTAGATTCTAACATCCATCTTTTACAGTATATCTACATTGTCGAACTAATGCGCTGCTCATTAACAAAACTTCACAGTGTTAGTCGGTCACGAGTACAGCTGCGAGTAGCTTCCCGATCAGAGCTGGTTTGTTGTAATCTGAAGGCTGTCAGTTCGAATCCCCCTTCTGTTCTAGGTAATCCCGACACGGTACTGGCTCGGAGCTAGAACTGCACGGATCTTCGGCAGCGTGAACTAATGCAGAATCGGTACCTGAGCGTAGCGTGTCAAAAACATCCGCTAAAGAAAACTGAATAATGGTCACGTAGAGGATGATCTAAACGGGAACCGCTTCGGTTAACATCAGACGTAATACCCGATTTACCACAGTTCGTTCTCCAGGGTATTTTCATCCATTGTTAAGAATGAAGAAAATCGGTCACTTTTATTGCATTCTATTTTTTTATATATTTGGGTACTTGTAGTAAGAACAATTGCATTCTTGTGGTTCCCTATTCATTCAACATTATAGATATTACTAAAGGAGGAGTGGGGCGCGCGCTCTCTGTTGTCCACGATCGCGTCGTGCGGGCGTCAGGTGGGCTCTCCCGCGCGCGGTGACGCCGGGCGCGCGCGGCACGGTGTGTCTTTAAGAGTGGCAGCACCGCGCGCTCGGCGGCCAGTCTAGGAGGAGCCTCTCCGGCGTTGGACAGCGCGCCCTGCGCGCGGGGGCCGAAAACGCTCGGATTACCGCACCGGGTGTGCTCTTCTCGCGCGCTAGTGGTCGAGTCCGCCGTAAAGACGAAGAGCCAGCTATTAAGAAGAAAGCACAATTTAAAAAGTACAGTTTCACATTAAAACTCTTAACGTGTCACTCGTTGGTCAGGTCATTACTTTTTCCCTGTGTAGTAAGTGGATTTTCTTCGCCTGGGACCAAAACCACACAAAAGGAACGAGAAAAAACGCTGGCAGGTGACAGAGAGAATTAAAGAGACCGGAGGCGATGGGATTGTTTTCGGCGAGGAGCTCGCCGTGCGCGCTGGTGTAGCGGGACCCTGGCCGGAGCGCGCACCTCAGCTGCACCGCGGTATGACACAGCCACGCGCCTCCCGCCACTTCCCACACGGCACGGAACACGGCACTCCGGTAACTTTATTCATTCACAGCAGGCTGATGTGCATATTGGTCCAGTTATTCAGCCTTATTTATCTGACGCCTTTGTCTCGCAGAGTCACGTGATAAACTTCACACTGATTTGCCCGTTTCTAGAGCACAGTATTTTTACTGTATCAGTTCAGGGTAGGCACCTTAATAAAACCTCATACAGCTGGAGCGGGGTTCAAACCAGGCACCTTCAGCCAGTAACTCAACTCTTACCTGCTGCCCATATGCGTGTTCATATTCTATGGCTGGGAAAGAGTGCGTGTTCCCGCTGCTCCATAGATCGGGTTTAGGACAAAGTGACACCTTCCCCGATTTACGTTCCCTGATGACGCATCTCAGCACGATTCTGGCCGTCAGTCCAACGGCTGTATCCAGAGCACCAGTGCCGCGGTGTAGTGAATGTCAAGCTTGCAAGTTTCCCATTTTTATCATTGACTGTGTTGATATTAATATGATTCCGTTCTCTTATGGAAAAATGCACTGAGGTGGAACTGGTATAAACGGTAATTTAGCTTTGCGTTACTGAACAGCTGTAATTGTTTTCTTAAAGTCCAAAGGTAATTTTCGTAATTAATAAGAATGGTCCGAATTAATAACTCAATTATCAGGCGTAAAATACGCATATTTGTTAGTTTTGTGAGTATTTTTCTTTAAATAACTCATTCTTGAAGAATAAAAATTCCTAGTCAAGAGTGATCTGCTTCCTGCGGTGCCCTTTCCCCGGCAGCTAGAGCGCACATCTGCAACATCTGTAACAGATGTCCTTCTGTGCCTGACTGTTGTTGATCTTTCGAATAAATCATCCAGCAAACGCGGTCGCTGGGGCGCTAACTTCACCAGAAACTTCTTATGTTCACTTTTTGAGCACGTTTGATGAAACTTAATGAAACTTGTTTTTAAAAAAATGACACAAGGATCAGGCACATTTATAGGCAGATGAAAGTTTGTCATTCACTGCATTCACGGTGACAGTGACAGTGGTAAGAAGACGTTCGGTGTTAAAGATGCTTCATTGTTCTCTTCAGATACTCTGTCACCAAGCAAACATGTACGCATAAGCAAATGTCTTTGTTCAAAGTCTAGCCCTTTCTAGCAAAATCAGAAAGATAATGCTTAGAACTATGAAGAATGATTTGAAATTAAAATAACAATAGAATGATGACAGTATAATCCAGTTTCGCAGTAGAAGACCAATGATTTATGCCTAATGCATGTTTCCTTTTAACTTTTAAAAGAGTCGTTTGTGACTTCTTAGTTTTATACCTTGCCTGACTTGAAATATTTGATGAAAATACTGTACCCTCATGCAGAACACACTGTTAAATCTATTATGAACTACAAATGTAACAAAGAACTGAAATGGAAGAATGCATATCAGGTATGAGAATGGATAGAATATCAATAATTTATTTGCAAGTACAAAGTGTAATATTAAGAGGCGCCCAGGAGCACAGTTTCTGGGCAGCTGTAGTATCCTGCTAAATATATCTGCTGCCCTTTTGTGTATGTGATAGGGAACCATTCGTCAAGGGCCGTCTGTCTGAGAGGAGCCTGCCGCAAATATGTGAAACAGATGGGAGAGAGGCAGTCGCATAGGAAACAAAGAACAAAACTCCAAAATGTTAAACTGCATACGCACATGCCTCCTGGTACCTGCTCAGGGTTCACATGCAGAAAAACAGCATCCCTGAATAAACATGGTTTACTGCAGGTTGACGTCAGTGATTGAAGTTTTTTTTTCTTCAGGCTTAATTAAAATAATGGCCAATCCATTATTCATCATTATGGAGGTAGGCTTTCTGGATAAGGCTGTCTTGGTGATCCTGATTTGTGTTCTTGCAAAGGTTGTACATCTCAGTACCAGTCCTTGCTACCTTAATTGACATTAATGGGTTTAAGAAAACAAACAAAATTCTCTGAATGTTATGACTCAAAAGCACAGAAAGCGAACTGTGAATGCACCGTATACACGAAGTGTATAATTAATATTTACCTAATATAAGTAGTTTTAAAATTCAATTTAAGCACGAACATTTCAGCTGAAGGTCAGGTATTCTGGTCTGCCCTTCATATTACGCTACAGATGTGCACAATAAACATTTAGTGAAATATCAGGCAGAATGACATGGAGCAGTTTTCACAGACTGATATAACTTAAATATTTAAGTTTGTTGATCACAGGGATATGAACGTGACTGTATTAAAATATTAGCAACAGTAATGTTATAATATTCATAACATAATTATGTCCTACAGATGTTTTGGTTTTTTATAAATATATTCTGGAACTTGCACGCTAAACTATGTCTCCCTGGACCCGAGCTGCACTAAGGAGAAGCAGGACCCCACAGAACAGTAGAAAATATGCTGTTTACATCAAATACCCAGCATCAGTAGGTGGAGCTGTCATTGTGCCAGAAAGCGTGCCTGATGATCATACTTCATGTAATATGGCTTGTTAAATAGTGTTTTATTACAGTATGCAGTTTAATAGAAGGAACATACACATTTATAAGAATAATTTGATTTTAATCACAATTTGTAGGCTATGATATTAATAAAAAATTTTAATAACGTGTTCAGAGTTATGTATTTGTTTTGGGATGAAAACCAATATAATTTTTTCCCTGATAAAAATCAATATTACTTCATTGCCAATCATATCTGGGCATTTTCTCTGTCCACAGTTTTTTTTTACTTCTGCCATGATGATTTTTTGAGTTGAACAGCAATCATACTTTAATAAGTGTAGGAATAATATTATGTGTCCAACTGAATATGATGAGATTAATTTAGGAAACTGTGGCTGTAGATGACAAGACAACTTGTAATCATTCTGTTTGCATTAAATGATTGTACCAAATGATTAAGCAATCACTATTAAGGCAGTTTTCTGTCATCATTAGCAAAGCACTTGCATAAATAATGCTAATTATGTGAGTGGCACGCTGGAGATTTTCTGGGAAAGAAGGACCGTTTTCCAAGGAAAGCAGTTATTTTTCACACTCTTAATGACCAGTGCATTTATCTGGGTTTATTACAGTTATTTTGTGGCTGCAGGGATTGCATGTGGGGCAAACAGTTGACATCCACTTGACTCAAACACCACCCTCTATTCAGTTTGAGTTCTTTCTTGTGTCAGAGGCTCGCAAATCGCTCTCATTTACGAAACCTGTTGTTATTTTAATGTCAAGAGTTTCTCTTTATTTTTATTCTGTTCATATAAGGGCACAAAGAATCCCAACAAACAGCCACCTTGTTAGTGTTGCTCGTGGTACAGTCTGAATAACTGCCATGTAGCCCTCAGCTTTTAGGACACACAAAGAGAGACCTACTGACAGTAACATGTGATATGTGCAATCTGATGGTCCCTTTGTTGAGAGTGAGGTTGCATGTCTTGATAGCTTAACATCATCATTTATGCCTTCATGTTGCACTGCTCACCCCCCCCCCCCTCATGTCCATCAGATAGTTGTCACTCACATTGGTCCCCTGAGGTCTCTGCGTCTCCATGTGGACAGGTCAGTATGGCAGCATTTTTAAGCAGTGAGCCCTTCTGTTCTGCAGTCATGGTGCAAAGTGCAGTAATGATTTTGCAGACAATTGATATGTGTGCCACATAGGTCTGTGACATTAAAGGCTAACCACAGTAAGGGTCTGTTCCTTTACATGTTCAAGGAAACCTTGCACTTTTCCACAGGGCATCTATTATTATGGAAACATTCTTCTTGTTCCTCAGAATCACTATTTTGATTATGAAATAAATTACATTTTCAAACATACATAATTCTAGTAAAACAAAAAATGAAAGATTGATTGTTTGAAATATTTTCACAGAAGTTTCAGCTTCTTGCATTCTTTCTAATATCTTGTTTGCTGGAAACTACTAAAATGCTACTATATACAGAAACTTAAGGATGTTACATAATTGTTCCTATAAAAGGATATTTTGTCTAATAAAACAGCTTTGTTGAATGTCAGATTAAATATATGAAGTAAATAAAATATATACAGTAAATAAATAAAGACTCATAAAGTCACAGCTCAACTGAAAAAGAGTGAATTTAGTGCAGCATGTAGTAAAATTTAATGTATCAGTGGCAGGAGAATGAGTTTTAATTCCTGTTCAATGCTGGGACATGCAAAGAACAACCAAATTATTTCTGTTTTCCAGCTCTGTATTTGTTTGTGCTCCCACTTTCCCTGGCAGGGCTGTCGTTTGGGTGGAACAGGCCTAAATCTGCATTCACATTCACATGGGCAGCACATGCTCCATAAAGAGTCTGCGTTTGCTTGTCCACATCCAATGCTCTGTTTTACTGGGTATTTGAGGTCCATCAAACATAACTGTTGTCTTAAATCGGCCTTAGAGGAAGCACTTTCCTCTCTGGCAACAGTGAGGTCGCGTCACAATGTTTAAAGCCACAAAATCCTAGCACAGTGCTTTAAGACTCAGCAGGGTATCGTAAAGCAGTGCTCTAAAAGGTTTATATTACTACCAGAAGATACCAGTCTACTGGTGTTTATAATTGCTGCCCCATTACTGCTTATGGTGTATATGTTTCTTTACTGATGCAGAAGCACAGAGAAAACCAAAGAAATATTATTCTTGATTGACTGGAACTTTCTTTTCTTACATTCTTGTTCCCCGTTTGTTTTATTGTATTTCGCACACCAATTTGCCTAATCATTCCTTCGAATGTCACGAGTCTTCAGTCAGCACATTCAATCTTTATGATGCTTGAGTTTTTGAAAGTAAATTGTGTTTTTAATGCCTCAATTATTACCCAGCATATTTTATGTATTGCACAGTATTGTGTTTAAAGTGTTGAGACCTTGAAAACCTCATACTGGGATTCTGAGACCAGGCACAGGGGGAAAAATCCTTTGTTTAAATGGAGTTAGAATAAGGCTGGAAATGCCTTAGAGGAGAGATAATACTGTTGGCGCTTTGCTCTTTGCCACAAGATTTACTGAAACTGTGATATATGAGGAAAGTCTGAAAGTGCATCTTTTTGCTAGGAGGAGGACAACGTGCTAGATGTGTTCTCCTCCACTGTGGTAATTGAAAGCACACATGAAAAGAATGTAAATGTGCTTCTGAACAATGAGCAGAGCAACAGCTGTCCAAAGAAATGATGATTTACAGTTGTATTAACATTTTGCGTGGAAATGAGTTCTGTATGCCGACTCTGCGCCAAATAAGTTTTAAAAACTGATAAAGGTTTTTTTGCCGAACAAGAATTGTACACTTCCCAGGGAACAGTGCCTGCTAAGTATTCAATGAAACTTTAGAAAAGTATTTCTATTTATTGTTTTTACACTGTTGTGTCTTGTTAAGATTTTTAAAAAGTGTTTCTGTCATTCATGTTTTTGTCACTGTTTGACGTTTATTTTTTACATTTTAATGGCAAAATATTAAATTGCAGGTAAATGTGACATTCTTATTATCTAAAACTGAAATAAATTCTGAAGCAGGCTGCTGAGCAGCACGGAAATGATCCCAGGAGATGAAACTTATATAAAGTGAAATGGCAATGATAAGAGTTTGATTCTGTGTTGTGGGAAGTAGAACTTAGTGTTAAATCTATCGTTTTCAAAACAAGAATGCATAACGAAAGGTAGCAGTAAACTAATAAGTCCATAACTAAGCTGACTACTTTTTTAACAAGTGTTTTATTTACATTGAGATGATAAATCCAGCCTCAAATCCCTCTGTTAGTCTACTTTTTAACTCCTTTAAACTCCAACATAACAGAAATTGGGGTGGAAAGTTTCAGCCCAAGTCCTTGCTAAATGTTGCACGCAAATGCAAGGAGACCCATCATGCCTCATTTTTTAAATGTGTATGGAAGTTGTCCAACAGTGGACATCATAGTGAACAGCCAGCATGTGCATCCATGTGATAAAATAAGGGCTGAAAATGTATAATTGGTTCCCACAGGCTGTAGCAAAATGAAACTCAAACCTTAGCTCAAGTGCAAAAATTCTTGCAAATGTGTGCATCCCTGCAGGCAACTGAAAAAGCCAACCTCACAGCATTAGTAATGCAATTGTGCAACTTGTAAGGCCATTTCCACACCAGTGTCAAATGTGTTTCTTCATCACAGCATATAACCTGGACAGGTCATGGGTGTGGTGACCAGGGTAAATCTCTGCCCTTTACAGAAGGTCAGAATGCAACCATACAAGGACACTTCATCCTGTGCAACATAAAAAAAATTTGAGTATGCCTATTTTAACAGAATTTGCAATTGTCTGGATCAGTTTTTGTCTGTGTTCTCCTCTGAAAGAACCCAGAAGCAGAGACATTATATTTCATTAAAACATGCGACTGAGATAACTTTAGATGAAACCATTAGTGTGTGTTCCTCAGTACATTCGTTAATGGCTGGCCAATTTGAACCCAACAGAGCTTCTCTCTAAAAGGTTGCTATGTGGCCCTGTTTTGGTAACCATGCTTCCACAGCTCTTCCCCAAACATGAGCAGAAGGTATTTCTGACCAGTGTGTTTTTAACTGCCTGACAGCAGGCGAAATTCACCCAATCCATCAACCATTACTGGAGATCAGCTGTCCAGAAAGATAGAAGAAACTTGTTGTTTTCTTCTCCTGAAACTCATATTCCACTGTGCTTCTGTTGGAAAACATAGCTAAAAAACACAAAATGATAAATCACATAAGCAAAGCTATGTAAATCTTTATTTTAATTTTATAATTTACAATTTCCTTTTTTTATTAAACTGTCTATCTTCTACTTTTTCCTTGTTTAATCTGGGTAAAATGTAGGCAACACAAACCAGCATTCTGAACTGGGAAAGCTGCTGAGAAATAGCTGAGAAATAAAATGCAGCTCACATGTAAACTTAATGATTTCCACCATTCTGTATAAATTCTATTATTCACAACGTAAGACGGAACACACGGTATGGTAATTTAGTCTGTAGATGTCTTACCTTTTTTAAATTATTTTGAGCATACCTCAGGTTCAGAACATTCCCTGTAAACCTAATATATGGTAGAAGTCTCACAACAGATTGCACTGAAACAAGAAGGAGAGTGCAGTGTGAGGGATATAAAGACTTCAGTGGAATGACATTGTTCATGTCATGAGAATGAATCAGTCTGAGTTACTGGGGTACATCTAACCTTAAGTAAACTGTAGTATCCATGGCATCATAAAAAAGGTGTTGATTTTAAATGCAAAATAATCTCTGTCCAACTGCAGTTTTGGTGACCATACTTGTCCAGGTTGACACTGAAAATGTTTAAGGCACTGACAGTTGTTAGGACACAAGAATTACAATCCAGGTTGTTGTTCTTAATGATGTGTCAATATAAACAACACATGGCAGAAGTTAAATATCTTTTTGTATTAGTATAATTAATGATGGAGATTAGCTTGCTGTCTTTAGTGCACAGTTTGTGAATTTCTCAAAGTATTCCATGACACGTGTTTGAAAGTAAGCATCTGTCCTCAGCATGCAGTGACAGCAAAAAGGCAAATTGCTCTACATAACTTTCAATAGTATAAGTCTATCTATCTATCTACCTCTGTATAGCACACACACACACACACACACACACACACATATATATATATATATAATATATAACTGTACATGCATATAAAGACTGAGTTGTATATGTGTGCAGACACTGTTCATTGAAATTTTGAAACTATCATCAAAAATGTAACAAAAAAATGTGCCTGTTTGGATATACAGTATAAAATAATTAATCAGACAGAATTCTTTGGTTTGTTTTCTCCTTCACTTTTTGACAGGAGAAGCTTTAATTTGTCGTAAACAAGGCAAAACATGTCAGCATGACAGCTCTGGAATGTGCCAAAGACTGTTGTTCTAGAGATGTATTCCAGGTTCTAATTTTAGAGCATCCAGATGTTGACTTGTGTGTGCCTGTAGTGTTTGCCTCCTGAAATTGAAGCTGCTGTGCATTTCAAAGACCCAATATTTTGCCTTTTTATTCAGAAATCCTGGGCTGCTGCATGGTATATGGGCAGAACATGCTGTAGAACACAGTTTTCTAATATAAGCTGTTATTGGCTACAGTTGGATGCAAAATGTCCAGAATCTGCTTAACTGGACTAGTCCACATGCAGCTAAGTCACTGGCCATGTGGATTTGCAGCCATCGTGATGGAGATCTAATTGACATAGGGAGGCCAACAGAAGAGGAAAAATGATAAAATTCATTCCACTGGACTCCTGCCAACCACTGCTTTTATGCTCTCCATATTGAGTTTGTTATTCTCATAAAGCACTCATACATGTCATGTTGTCATACTGTCAGAGCAATTTTAAATATCGTGTTTGACAGGCTAATGTTTACCATTCATCTGCATGCTGAAAAATATAACAGGTATTTGCAATACCTCTGATGCAGTTTTAAAATATATATACTAATGAAATTAAAGAGGCACCACTCTTAACTTTGTATATTATAAAAATATAAATCTGGCAAAATGATTCATGATTTGATCTCATCTGCAAGAAAACACTCCCTTGTATGCTTCACAGCAGTATGCCTCAGTGTGGTAAGAATCCCTTCAAATGATAGAGGCGTTTTACATTTAGGCATTTAGTTTATACTGCATATGTCTTCTGCTAGAAGATAATTGTGTAAGACTCATATCTCTGCAGATAACTCATAGACTTTGACTTCATTGTTGTTTTCAGGCTTTGTATAATCCCCTGCTGTTCCTGTTATTCTGCTGTCCTTTTGATGTCCATATAATTTCAGTTTTACATAAATTTCATTTCTGTTCAAGATCATATGTTACATCCTGGTAAGACAGAAGATGCCTGTATCTTAATTCCATACCTAAAGATGCTTAACACATTAAGATGGCCATGAAACGTTGTTGTTCTATTATAATATTCTCCTGGAGCTACAAACATTGTTACTATATCAGATGTGGGAGTAATATACATCTAAACCCGTCACCCCTTAAGTTAATTTTTTTCCCCTGGCCTCATATCTATTTAATTTATTATCTGTTTTCCTTAAGACTAGCTAAGCTTTCACAAAGTGGTCCTGGTACTAAAGAGGCTATTTGAGGCCCCTGTGGTCTCAGGGAGTCGGAGCCTCTTGTTGTACCAAACAAGGAAGTTCATTAGACTGAACTGCACATATGGATAGAAATACTGCACAGGTCCAAAAATGTAAAATGACAAAAAACAAATCTCAAAAAAAAAATTTCAGTATGTGGGTCAGATTTGTCAAGATTATTGAATGTTGTGAGTCAAATATCTGGAAACAGAATTATCTGCTTCTATAATTGCACTCCTGCATTTTAGATAAAAGGGTTTTTAATCCTATGATTAATTTTGTAGCACCCCACAGTAAGGTGGACACCAGCCTCACTCTTCCCAGAGGTTCCTCATGTATGTTCTATCTTGACTACTGAATGTAGAGAGATGGAAACAGTAATTCAGTATGCTAGTCCAAATCTGGCTGCTGTTTTCTGTTTTTGGAAAAAGGAAAAAAAAACGATATGTCATTTCTTGACACTCAGATGTGTCCTCTTGAACAGCCTGGGGATTTTTAAAGACCATAATAACTAAAACGTGAGCCAAAGAATAGCCTTGGGCAAAATCATATATTTGCAAACATAAAAAATATACAGTAGAGTACAGCAATCCCTCAGTATCTGAACTCTCTATATTACCAATGTTGGGTGTAACAGCTCTTGAAAATTAATACCTACATTTTAGTGCCTGATTGGAAACATTTGCTACAGTGAATTTTTATTCAAAGCTTATCCATAATAAAAAAGCAAAACATGAATAATAATTGAGATAAATAAAAAATCAACCAATAAATACCGTACAGTACCATACAGTGTACTGTAACAAAAAAACTATGCATTGTAATGATCTGTATTGTGTATTACAAATTTATCCAAACAAGAACAACATTGATGTTGGTATCTTATCAGCTGTTTCTGTTAGTTGCACTTTGTCTGAACCCTTTGGTGCAGCATGTACTGCATGTTTCTTTTTTAAATAAACCTATTAATTTAAATGTCATTTGTTGTGTCAAAGAGGCAGACGCAGTAGGTCACTGACGCATCTTTGTTCCCTTTATTCGACATTCATAACACTGAACTCCTGCTGCAAAACCCAGGCATGCACCCTCTCATCTGCCATGTGTAATACAGTGACAGTGCGGGATCACTAACACGTGTGTTCTGTACTGTACATACTTGACCATGAGTTATAAACACGCAAATTAATGAAAACATTGTTGTCTTCTAATTAGGTAACTGGTGTTTGGAGTGTTTTATCATGCTGAAATCATGGTTTGGTAGTTATATAGATATTTTCTGATGGGCTGGGAGCAAATTGTTTATTTATTAATTTTCCCATTTAAAATAATGAGAAATAGGCACTGTGTATCTGCAATTCCGGTATAAAACACATTTTCAAGGATGAATTAGGTTAAAATACAGAGGGATTACTGTAGTTCTGTCAGAACTATTTAAGCAATTATTTGAGGACTGGGTCAAACACAGTTTAAGAATTTTGTATGAATACACAAACTTGCAAAAGCACATGACCAGGTTTGTGAAAACCAAAGTAATACACAGTAAAAGAATTGAATCCAAAAGGATGAGGTTCTTAGTTTCCTTTCTTTATGTATCGTGACGTAGTTCACATATAAGAGGATTTACTAGAAAATACAATGATCGGGGGAAATAAGATTTTGCCTATGTTTCCCATGTATTTGCATCTTCATGAGCTGGTAGAATCAGTAAAATAAGTATGATAATACAGAGGAAAGGGATTTTCTGTCAAACTATAAACATCTAATTACTCTGTCTGATAGTCTGCTGCAATTTTAATGCCACCCTCCGTATGATAATAAACACCACATAACTGAGTTTGAGAAATGAGACAAACGTCAGTGTTTTTTCTTTCCTTGTTATGCGTTTTACATCTTACCCCATTTTCTTCCAATTTTTCCCTGTTCTTTGAAGAACACCCACACCAACTTGAGAGCAGTTAACAGAGCCACACACCTCCTCAGAAGTGCGATATGGGTCTCATCATAGGACTGAACATGCTTGGAGGAGAGCGCTATTTGCTCGCTTTCACTAGCAGCCCTGTAGGTGCCCGGCTGGCCGGCTGTGCGTGACTCTGAAAGCTGCCATGGGGAAAGAACACCAGCCAATTTGTTTTGCCTACGCCTTCTTGCTTCAGATGTGGCATAGCCAGTATGACACAGCAGGAACTCAAAGCCAGAGCCTTGCTGTTGTGCACATGGCAATTTACCCATGAGCCACTGGGGAGGCTTCTTTTTCATTTTCTTTTTACATTTATGCAGATGGTCCGTTCTGTAACTGGGCACAGACTTAAACATCAAACAACAGACTGATGATATGAAAACAGTATATCTCTTGTACTGTAATAATATGTAAGATCTGGTACATGCACTATTGTTGTTATGCAAAAACTAATGGCAGAGGAACATATTTGTTGTCTCAGTTTTATTTTACTGAACAGGTGGCATTTTCAATGGACTGTTAAAATGACACAATAAAAGCCTGAGCTTGAGTTATGTCCATATTCCCGCCGCCGGGATAGTTGACACATTCTTCCTCACAGTATTAGTTATTTATTGGTGGGAAAAAAACAAACCCCATACAATACAGTACCATAGCTTTTGTTTTATACTTCCATTTCTCACTTCTCATTTTTATAACAATAAGAATAGTAATAATAAGAAAGAGTAACACAGTAGTGTGGCAGGTAGCACTGATGCCTTACAGCACTTTGGCTGTGCGTTCCGACATGGGTTTGAAGAAAAAGAATTGCATTTGAGTGGAATATTGCAGTGATTCATTTGTGGATAAATTCACTGCACAACCTTTCACATCCTTTAGAAAATGTTTTTTAAAACTGGTAATAAAAAAGTAAATAAATAGAACAGATCCTATACACCCTGCAAAGAGATATAAAAGAACCACAGCGGATGAGATTGGTTCCATGCTGCTCCTTTCATTGACCCAAAAGTGATGCCTGCTGGCTTTACATTGCACATGTATCATGGTAACAACACTAAACACTCTCAGCTGCTCTGGTATCGATCGCTTGGGGTGAGACAGTGGGGTGACTTGGTAAGACAAGAATCAAGTGCCTGGTAAGAATAAGGCCATCCAGGTCCAACTCAACAAGCTCAATACGGCAATTCACACATATGTTGCTGTACTTTAAGGCCATTTAGTATGAAGGGCTTTTTTATTGTACTGTGTTGTACAGGGCATTTGTATTCAGTGTCAGGTTCGATTTTCTTTGCTCTGCTGAGGACACTGTGCCAACATACAGCAACCAATTCTCTGTACTACCATGGCCTTAGAGACCCCCTTTCTTGAAATGCCTGCATATGAAGTCATAACCCACGCTGAGCATTGTACAGTACACTGCTGAATACTGTCCAGGTGGTTACCTCAAGGCCCACTGTCTGCCATGCAGAGGGGTGAAATTATTTCCAAAATAGTGAAGTATTACTGTGGATGGTGAAGTACAGGACCATCATCGCTTCTGAGCTTGTCAGCAGTGCACATTAAAATCCAGGTAATGCTGCATGTTTCAGTGGCCTTTTTCACACCGGTTATTCTTAACCAAGATGGAAGATTTTGTTTGCAGACCAGAGAAGAGTAATACTTAATATCATATTATCCTGGATTTTCAGTCCTCCACACACGAGTTACACAAGACAACAAGGACTCCTCATGGTTTCAGCTCACCTACCTGATCAAAACTCAAAGCAGGAGCTTATAACACCTATGGTTTATAATTTTAGTATTTTTATTAGACTGGATATAGTGAAACTCCATTTGCTGCCTATTTTTTTAAATCCTTAAATTGGCAATAAGGTTTTCACAAAGTAGAAAATGTTGAGATAAGAAATTTGTGTTAGAAGCAAAAGGAAACCAAACTACAAATTTAGCACTTTTTTAAAATTGAAACAGATTTTTTATTAAGATTTTCCCCACTGAATGTCAGACATGTGAATGATAATGGATACAACACCCTCCTGAATATATGTACACAGCAGAAACACTCAAAAAGATATCCTGCTTAGAGTGGTATAACTGCAAGTTTACATGACAATAGCTTCTGAGTTTCAATATAGGTGAGAATCTGATTTGAATTGCTGCACAGGAAGGCTGTGCACAAAAACACGGTTCCATTCTGTTACCCTCTTCCACCAGAGGAAATCAGTCCACCTTATAAAATGGAAGTGCCCTGAATGACTGAATCAAGATTGACCTGCTGATAGCGTTCGGTCAGTTTTCAGTCATTTGCTCCCCATCACCACCGTGACGTGGTTTCCTCCCACTTACTGGCCACTCTGGAAACAGCTGTGACACACTTGGATCTTCCTCTGTGTGCCTCCGCTCTGAGACAGATTACTTAACAGCACATCTTGTCACATAGTGAAAAGCCATTTGGAGTAGATCTGTGAGTTCACCAATCACTCAGAGATCAGTGATGTGAAGAGAAGGGTACTCCAGCTGAGGGATTTTTAGGTGGAATCTGGAGTGGAAGAGCATAGGAAAGTTCATTAGTCAAACAAGACTACATGTATTCATCCCTATAAATTGATCATTGATTGACTGAAATTACTCCCAAATAAGCAGTCATAGTATATCAAGCCACAGAATACAAATCACCTGTTAACAAGTTAACAGAGTCCTTCAGGCAATTATTTTTTATCTGCACTAGAAGTATTGGTTTATAAAATAATATCTTGATAAAATAATATCTATAATACTCATGATAGCATTATTTTATTTTAACTTTACTGAACATAGTAATTTACCATATTTTTAAATGAAAAAATGTAAACATCCGCAATTATTAACTTCTCATCCTAAGGAGGGTTGGAGTGGTCTGGAGCCTATCCTGGAAGCAGAGGGCACTGAGCTATGAAACAGACCCTGGATGGGACACCGTTTAGAGTGACCAATTGATGTGAAAAGCATGTCTTGGGACTGTGGGCGGAAATCCAAGCAGATACAGGGAGATCCACACAGACTGAGCCAGATTAAAACTTACACCCAACCAGCGTAGGTGCTGTGAGGCAACAGCACTACTTGCTGAGCCGCTGTGCTAACCCAAATGCAAGCAATTTTTGAAATGTTATGCCTGTCAACCACAAAACAGTGTTTATTTGCTATTATTAAAGGTATAGCTAATCTATTGTGTATTATGTTGCATAGGGGCAGTTTTCAAGCTTCGTCAATTGAAAATACTATATTAATAACCTCTTAAACTGCTGTTTTTTTAAGCACTCCATTTCTCAAGAACAGATCTACAGTGCAAATCAAGGTGTTACTGTACTATGTTTCTCTATTCCCCTTCCACACAATTCCACTGAGGCACTCCACTGGCGCAACTCATGTGTTTCCAGTGTTTTAAAAACATTCTCATTCATGTTGATAAACCCAACACCTTTCCTGGTTTTTCAGCCTTACAATTGTTATCAGTCAGTGGTGAGACAAAGTCACACACCATGGAACGAGAGGTTGACTCAGCTGTTTCCTTATGCTCAGTCTTGCGTCTGCGTACTGTACACTCTGGTGGCTCTAGCACTAACTGTGTTACTGTGGTGTAACAGCATTCATCCATTTACAGCAGCCTTCTGAAGCATGCAGCTAAAGAAGTATATTTAGTTTGCTATCTATTTGCCTTTAGGACCTCAAGAAGGTTCCATGCCACAGAAGAGAAATCCTATAACAAAACATCATGTAGTTAGACAAAGGTTGACATTTACAATGGAACAAACAGCAGTATAAAATGGGAGAACTGAGTGTTGTTTTCTGAAATGGAATGCAGAAGCTGTTCGGTCTTGGAAGGATGCTGTTTGTTCTGGTGCTATTGATATCTAAACGTGCACAAGCTAACATGGTGCAGATGTGCAGCCAGTGTGTGTCTCTAAATAAAGCTACAGAAACACTACATATATGCTGCGTAAAGAACCTCCAAGCTGGAAAAATCTGGGCAAAAAATCAAAGGAAGTAGAGCTGAGAATGACTCCACATATATATATGATAAAACTTTGGCATGAGACTCTGAAGAGCCATGTTTACAGTTATATATGGGATGCTTTCCAAAGAGAGTAGTGCAGGTACGATCTAATACCAGCCCTCTATTCAGGCACTATACATCTACATACGAGTAAACCAAGCCATGAACGAGGAAAAGGGGATGTGACGCACATGCATTCTTTCTCCAAAACCACACTTATTTGTTTGTGATTTTAAATATCAGATGCTGCTGTTAATGCTGTGCACAGGCTGATGTGGTTGTGCAAGGTGTGGCAGAAAGCCTATAGCTGAGACCATCAATCAATGATTAATCGACAAAGCAGCTGGCAGCAAAATAAATGTTCCCAAAAATGTTTATCAGCTGTTTTCTAAAGTACCGGTGCCATCCACTGTTTTTGCAGTAAAGCACTGTAATGCCTAAACATTGCACCATTCTAGTCATTAATCTCCTTTAAAGACTTTATACATCAGTTAGACTGCAGTCAGTTCTCTGTTGAATAATAAGCAGCTGCAAGGTTGAAGAGACAGAAAGTCAAACAGCTTCTGATGGAATGATACTGTTGAGTAGTTCATGTTGTGACTGTCCATGTCTCAGCTGTCCACTGTGGAGTTACCACTGCTGACAGCAAACTCTCCTTCTCCATTGTGCATGGGTTTTTATGGGTGACCATCTATCTCTTCAGCAAGGTTTTGGTAACCAAACTAGTACAGAAATGCTGATCTCCGAGTGATGATAGAACAGGTCATCAGTTTCTGTGAGGTGACGTCTCTTTTCTTGCTGCTTCACTCTATGTTGTAACTGGGTAGTGACTTTTGGGACCAGCAGGCAGTAATGGAGTGTTTCTGATTTACCAAAGGAAAGCCCAATAAAAGTAAAGGCAAGAAATTTAAAAATGAACACCACAAATAATAAAATGTCTTTCATAGAGATTAAAATTTTTCTATTTCAATTGATAAAATGACTCAAAAACTCAGGAAATTTGATTCAATAGAATATAATTGGCTTTTAAATCATAGGCATTGGTGTGGAGAGGATTGCTTTGTCTGGTTTTGCAATGGGATCTAATTTTGCCTTTCATATTTGCAGACTAATCTACAATCACACAAAATGGAAAAAATGAATATTCATTGGCTTTTGATACCGTTAATGCTGGTAAGTATAACAAGATGATATGTACTGACCACTGCATATCTCTTTATGTATTTTACTATACATTGGTCTGGTTTTCATGTATTTCACTGTTATAATGAAAAATGCTATTTTTACAAAATCAGAATCTGATTTAAATTTGTGATCATTGCATTAAACATAAGGGCTCATTAATGGTGAACATCATTAGTTAATGATTGTTGCCTTAATGACTCTTTGAAGGACACAATGAAATGGAGATGGTCTTACTCTCTGCCTAATCCCATGATGGGGTAAGGTCGAGCAGCTCTTTTTTACATGATCTGAAAGCTTGGAGAAAGAAAGATTAATTTGATGTGGTTCAATAATCCGTTAACCACTAATTAGTTCATTTTGGTCATTAAAAGCTCAGGTGACCCAAAAAGTGGAAGATCTTTCAGCCATTAAGCCGATTCTTGGCGGTTCCAGTTCTTATCAGCCAGTGGTGGGGGTCAGCGTGTGAAATTCACTTTCAGCCCTTAATTGCTTGCCTTGCTCTATGTGAAATTCCATCACCAGCTGGAAGTGGTCTGCTTAACAGTGCATAAATGTCTTGTTTGTCACTGACCACTGCATAACCGTGCCAAGTAAACCGAATAGCAGGGCTTTATACTTTAAGGTTGATTCATGAAATGTTGATATGTGATATTTTGGTACATGATGCAATATACTTGTGACATTGCCTGATAAAAAAGTATGTACAAGAGGCTGGCAAGACATAGCTGTCAGTGGTAAATGCAAAATTAATAACAGATCCCACATTGGACCGTTCTTTTTACAGCACGATTGTCCCATACATTGTGGAATGATGTGTGTTTCACAATCAATAGAATATATGCATTACAAGGTTAATATAAGTATATGTAAAGGTTAATATAATGTTTAACATTTGCTTGTTGTCATCTTATTGATTCTGTCAATATTGCTACTGTTCTTATTGAAATGAACAATCCATTACAGCCAGACTGGCCTTAATCAACAGTAACGTAACTGGAAAAAAGGTTTATTATATTATAAATTATATTCTTTCATCCCATGCAACTATAGAATGAAATGCGTGGTGGCCTAGTGGTCGTATGTATGACGTCATTTACTTCAATGTTTGGAGTGACATCATATGTACGGCTGCTAAACTGCTACATGGGACGTCTGTGTACTCACGAAAGCGGTTATTATTTGTAGCTTTAAATGTTTAATGATCAGGTGAGGATTGTGTACATCCTAGGAAATGAGGCCCAGATCACAAAAACCAGAGCGCACAACAGCCTGAGATATTCCTAATAAGGTTGTTTTTTTGACTATGTAAATGATTAATGCAGTATAAATTAAAGTTTAAGGACAAAGAAAAAAGTTAATGGCTTTGGTAATTTTCTGTGTAATCATTAAGAACATGACTCAGCTATGTTTTGTTTCAACGTGCAATGTTGAAGCTATCAGCTTTAAAAAGCCTTGCTCGGTATTTGAGCTTTGATGAACTATAGTGTGTGTTTTTTAATATTAACAGGAATATATATCAATTTAAAATTGAGCATACACTCATATGCATTACAATGGAATAGTCCTTTATCATTAGACAGGGAATTACTATACATGGTTACCAGTAATCTGCTTCAATGACTGCTGTCCTATTGCACTCATCCTGATCTCATGAAATCTTGAGAGACACCCATCAAGCCCAATAGCCCACTCTCCACGTTAGATCCACACCAGTATGCCTACTGCCGTAGCAGATCCACTGTGGACGAAATTGACATCACAGTACATTTGGCCCTGACCCATCTGGAGGGTAAAGACTGCTATGTCAAAATGTTGTTCATTGACCAGCTCAGCATTCAAAACTACCACCCCCCAGCACCTGGTCAGTAAACTGTCCTCGCTGGGTTTGAACATCCCCCTGTGCAACTTGATCCTGGACTTCCTGACCAACAGACCACAGGCTGTGAGGATCCATAACAACACCTTCCATACCATCATTTTGAACATTAATGTATAACATAGATGTGTGCTCAGCCCACTGCTGTTTATCATCCTTACCCACAACTGTATTGCCAAGTAGAGTAGCAACCACTTTATTAAGGATGCTGACGACACCAAAGTTATGGGCCACGCCTCCAGCAATGGTGTGTCAGCCTACAGAGGGGATGTGGAGCAGTTTGTAGCCTGGTGAAAGGACAACAGTCTGGCTCTCAGTGTTAAAAAGACTAAGGAGATGACTGTTAACTTCAGAAGGACTCGAGCTGCTCACACTCCGCTGTGCTTCAGTGGCTCAACAGTGGAGCTGGTGCACAGTTTCAAGTTCTTGGGAGTGCACATCATCAAGGACCTCTCCTGGACCCAGAACACAATCCACTGGATGAAGAAGGCACAACAGTGTCTCTACTTACTGAGGAGACTGAGAAGAGCTGTACTTCCATTTGTCATCCTCGCCAGTTTCTACAAATGTGTCATGGAGATCATTCTGACCTCCTGTGTCTCAGTCTGATACGGTAACTGTACTGCCTCTGACTGGGGTGCTCAGTCCATCACTAGGACTTCACTGAATCACCATGCAGACCGCCTACGGCAAGTGGTGTGCTCCTCTCACCCAGAAGACATTATTGCAGCTTGCTGACTGACACCACCAGGCTCAGGGACAGCTTTTTTCTCGCTGGCTGTCAGACTGCTGAATTCTGGCTAGTACAGATACTGATCACCACTACAACTCGACCACCCTCCCACTGTATCATCATTACTGCCTGCACTGATTCTCTTACCTGTTCTGTTTATCTATTTTACATCTTATCTATTTATTATTGATCTATTCATATATTTCTATCTATTTATTTATCTATGTATCTATTCAGTTTGACTGTGTTGTCCTGTATAAGGGCAGCATGACAATCAAGTGAGCCTTGAACCTTAAAGGAGAGTCTAGAACAATAATTTGCAATTAGTTACGTTCAGTTAATCTGGAGCAGATGAAGGCTAGTTCATACTTGACCCCTTCTGGCAAATTCACAAATAGAATAGCTCACCAAACTGGTATTGGTACTATTTTCTGCTTTTATGGTGTTTAAAAATGACATCACATCACATATGTACTCAAGGCAGAAGTGCAGCACATGTGTATTACTAAAGGCTGTGCCCTTTTCACAGATGGGAAGTTCGGGCAGAGCAGTGGAAAAAGAACCGGGGCCCCCAAAACACACAGCTCTTAAATCTTTTTTGACTTCATTGGGTGGAGAAGCCCAAGCCATGAGCGAGCATGAATGCTATGAACAATCGACATGGCCTGTCAACAGAACAGGTAAAATGATAATTGCTTGCTTTAATTGGTGCTCTCCATAGGACATGGAAAGGTCAGGGAGGTGATGGACACAAATTGCAGACCACCGGGACGTGTAATGTGTCTGCTGCAGGTCATTGACTGAGGCCCCACTATTCCTGTTGTGCTTGGGGGTAGAGATCAACACAGTGGGATGTGGGTCCCTGTCATATTAGAAGGGTTACATATGAGAGGGGACTGGAACACTCCACATTGTACAGCCAGTGTCCATTTGGCCAGATTACTGGAATTGCCGGAGAGTATTTCTGCCTGTTGGCTGGAGAGGTCCACAGAGGCTTGCCGGACTGTCACTAAGCACTTCATTGTTCCCACAGAAGTGGGCCCAAGTGGGTAGTCTTGCTGTTATCCTTTGTACTGCAGCTGCCATCACAAGCTCAGCTTTCCAGATTTCTCAGATTTTTTAAAATCAGAATCTAAATAAAATTGTACAGTGTCTTAAGGTAAGCAGATCGACTCAAGTTCTGGGAGGGCAGGGGAGTAGGCAGGAGTAGCAAGGAGTTAAAAGAATATTGCTCTGCTCTCCTTAAATAAATTAATTTGTGTGGCCCCTTTCCAGGTGTGGGCTGCCAGAATTGACATCACCATTCATCCCACAAGCAAGAGCCCTGAAGAAGGGCACGAAACTGTTTTAGCAATTCCTTCTTTCATACATGTCTGGAATGCAGACCAAAAAGCAAGAAATATGTGTCAACAAACTCAATTTAAGAGGTCTCACCTAGATACCTGAAATGCAATCCAGCTTAGTAACACAGCCACACCTCATTAGAACTAAGCAGTTAGAAAGAAATTGGACTTTGCCACTATATTTAACACACCTACCAATACGTGAAAGGAATACTGATGCATTTTCTTCTGTTCTTCCAAAGGTCTGCACTGTAATCGGACCTGGGACGGATGGTTCTGCTGGGATGACACTCTGGCTGGAACCTATGCCTCTCAGAACTGTCTGGGCTCTGGTGGGTGAGACTCCTGGAAACCAAGAAGCTCAGGGTGTTATCTGTCTGCTCTTTTACAATAAGCTAAAAAGACAGATAGGCTGCAGAATGAAGGCATGATGACAACAATTTTCTGTGATCATGAGCAGCAATAAACTCTTCAGAGAAAGAGTGAAGCCACATGCTGTGGATTTTCTAGCGATTCATAGAGCGAAATAATCACAGAAACCTGGTTTTCATTCCCAGAGCACTCCACAGAGGACAGAAAACTCTCTTTATCTAGGGACACAAACAGTTTATTACCTGATAGGAGAGCATAGGCAGCCACGGCTATTTTAAATTTAGGATCCAATCAAAATGCCCATTATGTCCCCTGATGGGTTTTAAACTACACTAGACCATCCTCTGGCAGAAAGACAGCTCACAGAGGAGATGATGGATTAAAAAAGATATCGGAAACCCTTTAGTAAGCTGAACGGTACCTACCTAATTGAACAGTGTCATAACAATACAAAGCACTCAGCAGACACTGCACTTCATTTCAGGTACAAGCAGTTTCCAGTTTCTTGTATTTTATGACACTGGATAGTCATTATGTGTTTTGATTAATGTTTAAATTTTTGGTTTTATGTACTGTAACTAAACTAATACGATGATAGGATTTCACACAAAAAAGGTTACCATTGTAAAATCACAAAAATAAGTAGATATGCAGTTATCTTAAAACATTTATTATCACTGTCTTAAAACTAGGTTTTAGAGCATCAAGCTATGTTGAGATCTCAACCTTTTTTGAAAGACACATCGCAAAACACCATAAACCTGTACTGGACAAGCAGCTATTGACAGTAAATGAGTGAATGAATGAATATTGCAAAACACCATAACAAGTGCGACAAATTTATAAAAAGATTTTTTATGGAAAATTGAAATAGTAATAGAAATGGAAACCAGTTTGCAGACAAGTACCTGGAATCTCAAAAAGCTAGTTGATTTTGGATGGGAAATGTTTTAATGTTAATGCTGAATATTACATATAACAAAATGGAAATTAATCATATGGGTTACTTTTCTATATAAATTAACTAAATGGTCTTAAACTCCAAAGTATGCTATTTATGTGCTAATTAGAAAACAAAAAGCTATTTAAGTAATTTGCTCTTTTGAGCAAATATTTTTAATATTTCTACAAGCAACATATGTATTTTTTAGACTGCATTAAGCCTTAATATTAACAATGCCATTTTTTTCTTTTTTCATGTGGAAAGCTGTAAAAAAGAGAATTAACATTTAATAGAAGTGAGTCAGATTCAGAAAAATTTGGTTACTTAAGCATAATGCACTCAGCCTAGCCATTAATAAGCACCAAGCCGACTGTCCTCCATTATTATTAGAAGACTAATTAATATATTCTAGTCTGCTTGGCATAATGTTTTTATTATAATTACAGAAGACGTAATTGTGACTTTTCTTTCTACAGAAAAAGTGACAAAATATTGTGATGAATCAGGTAATTGGTTGCAACATCCTGCCATTAATAAAACCTGGTCCAACTGCATTGCTTTCTCCAAGGACAAATTAAAGGTAACAGCAGAAGTATTTTTCTTGTTGATAAATGGTTGACGGAGATGTCCCCACAACATCACCAGAATATCAGATGCTGTTTTTTCTCAGGCTTTTCTTTTTTGGAGGAGGTTAATGAATGAACACATAACAAAGCTAAGCTCTGTGTAACTTTTATTGACAGATATAAGCCTGCAGTGATTTTGCCATGACAAATGTATTAATTATAGAATAAATACTATGTGAGACGTTATAACAGTAAGCACGTTAATCAACAGCATTTTAGTACAGAAGATTTGCTATATTAGCTCTATATTAGTAATTTCTATTACTGTAGTAAGTATATTAGTGCTTTGACATTTTGTGGCTTCGGACTAGTGCTGAGGAGCTAAGAAGCACACTGTGTTTTTGTCTTGGGTCGGATGTTTGCTTTTCGCAGACAGTGATGACTCATGACTCCCCAAACAGAGACACGGGGCCCACTGTTGAAACACACGGCGCCCCAGACAGAGACACGGGGCCCACTATTGAAACACTAATCAGTCCTGTTGTCACTCAGAAAGAGGAGGAAAGGAAGAGGATTATTGACGGGCAGTACAAGTGCTTTGAAAAAATGAACAGGGATCAGCCATACAACAAATCAGGTAACACGGCGTTCTTTTTCCTCACACTGTCATTTCTTCCTTAATTCATTTTAAACATTCTGCTCAGGACTTAAAATAAACACCGTCAGCAATAACATTATTGTATATGCAAACATTATCAAGCATATGCTGTAGATGGATCATCTACTGTATTTGGACTAAGGCAAAGAAGGTTGCTCAGGTAGTGTGAAAAAGTGGTACGCTTTGACATGTACCACATTTTGATGCCAGTTGGAACTGTAATTGGAGAAGTGCTGCGATGAACACTGCCAGCATGAGACCTGTGTTCAGTGACATTGGTTTTTCACTTGCTCAGGTCCATATTGTAATCGAACCTGGGATGGTTGGCTGTGCTGGGATGATACTCCAGCAGGGACATACACCTCACAAAACTGTCCCAATTACTTCCCTGATTTCGACTCCACAGGTAAGGATGCGCAAAAAGAATGTTTTTCATGTTTTTTTATTTTTAAATTTGATTGTTATTTTTGTATACTAATTTATATGTGGTTGAGGAGGGTAATTTCAAACTATTTGAGCATTTGAACAACTATTCGAGCAACTCATCATAGGCCCCCATCACCTTCTCCATCAATGACCAGCACTGCTGCCCATAACTACTGCCATCCACCACTTATGTGTGTCACTGTATGTTTTCTTATTCTTTCTTATTCTTATATATATATGTGTGTGTGTATGTGTGTGTGTGTGTGTGTGTGTGTGTGTGTGTGTGTGTGTACATTTATATGTGCATCCATTTTTGTATTTATTTATCTATTCATTATGTAGCTATACTACTGCACTCATATGGAGATCTTTACCTGTAATTTTTCTATATTGTATTAGCTATTTATTATCATTGTTTTATTTTTTTCATTCTCTTAAATTTCCCCTGCTCCCCCCACCATGGACCCAAGGATCTTCATTTCGTGCTCCCTTGTATACCTCCTGTATAAGGGTGTACGACAATAAACGCTTCTTGATTATTGATTTGATCTTCGTCTTCTCCAGAAAAAGTCACAAAATACTGTGATGAGTCGGGAAACTGGTTCCGACATCCAGAGACAAACAGGACCTGGTCCAACTACACACTCTGTGTCATGTATACGAAAGAGAAGTTAAAGGTAAGATATCCTGAAATGGATTGTGTGCTCAGGTCCAAACGTATACATGTTTTTGTCTATAAATCATATTATTTTGATATTATTCTATTGGATATATTAGTAATAATATCATGATATTATTATTTAATGATAATAACTGTTTGGAGATTAGAACATGCAATTATTTATTTGTCTTTGTAAACTTTACAACATTTGAGAAATGTATAGTGTTCTACCAGCAGTTTTGTTAGTAAAATGCGAGTAAATTACACTTTCAGTCAGATATTGGCTATTGCACTGATGCACGCTCATGGAAATGGTTATACTGGTGGCTAGATATGCAAATTTTTATTTTTAGCATGGAGAATACTGGAATATAAACAGTGCAGACACTGCCGCAGGCATAAGTACTGAGCTACCAGTGGGTATATTAAGCTGCCTGCTTGTCATCCATTAGAAATAGTATCGGCTGCCTGATTGTTCAATGAACAAGAGAATTCAGTGGTAACAACGGAAAGCATTAGCTTTGCAATTCCATGTCATTGCAAAGCTTTTTATACAAATAAAAATGATTCAATACACAGTTTTTATGCTATAATTCAGCAAATTCTCTGGGGCTTTGAGTGCTGAAGCACAAGCACTTTCAAGTTCTGAAGATTGGATTAAAAGTCTGATACAGGAGGTCAGGTCTCTAAACACAGGATACATTTTTGTGAAAACAAAGCTGTAAAACAGTCTATTTAAACATTTTTAGAAATGTGAAGCAAGAAAAATCCCACAAAATAGGTAATGGAAAGGAAATAGAAATTGCCAAAAAAATAAGTGCCTCTAAGTCTGTCCATGAGAGAGAAGGACTAGCACTTGAAAATCGGGATCAAATTTTCCATTGTAGCAAACCTAAAGGCTGTGTAGAAAGACTAATAATAGACAATAGCTCCTGCTGATCTTAAAATGAAAATATGGGAGTCTTTAAGTTAAGTAAATAGTTACCAACAGCTCCTACTTCCTGTACAGTCTTGATGTTTATATGAAGTTAAACAAGTATAAAGCCTATATGCGGTTAATAATAGAGCAAAAATACATATCATTCTAAATTATTTTATTATATATTGCTAAAATACTTAATTTTGTCTGATTTATAAATAATTACAGAGAGTGGCCTTATCTACATTTAATCCATTTTTAATCTTGTGACTTCACTGTGACTAGCACTGGCATAAAAAAACTACATGGAAAGAGAACATTCAAGATACTACATATCATATATGTCTTCATTATTGTTAGTGAAAGCTTTGGAAAAAAGGAATAACATGCTTGAGATATTTGATGTCAATAAATATTGGCATTGCCACAGACTTCTGATATGTTTTACGTTTTCTCCAAACTGACAAGTTAATGGTTAATATGGATAAATCTTCAGTGTTCTGCCATCATATTCATTGCTATGTTGTTCCACATTATCAGTAAAAATGGGCAAAGAATGATTGTTATTTCAATGAAAATGGCTGGCTCTTTGGAAATAAAATGAATCCATGCCACATTGCAAATGTAAGATGCTAGTGAGCTGCTTAAATGATATGATGTGTGTTTATTTTCACAGATGGTATATATTCTGTACTATATGGCCATTGCAGGTCATGCATTATCTATTGCATCACTTCTGGTCTCCTTGGCGATATTCTTTTATTTCAGGTAAATATAATTGTTTTCAAGCTCAATGTATTTTTTGAAATGTTCTCAATATATTGACTTAGAATGTAAAAAATTATAAAGGAAGAAAAATTGTTTCTTTTGCAAAATTACTCTTGCCAGTTCGGAGATCATGAACCACTTGAGTAACTTAAGAGGGGAACCCAGTTGTATGAATCCTTTTGAATAGGTTTGCCTCTGGTGAGTCTTAAATTTATTGAATACTTGGTCATGTTGTAAATTACATTTAACTTAAATCCTAACCCTACCAGGAAAACAGCTTTCAGAGAGGATTTCGATGAACAGTGGTACTGTTCTCAGGCTGGTGGGAAAACGGGATAATGTTTTAACATGTTGTTCATTATGTTTTATGGGCTGTCCATGCTTTTGCCAAATTATTCATTTTGAGGTACGCTTCCAAAATGAGGTTCATTGTCAACACAGCTAACTACAGGGCCGTCTGAAAGCTGAGTAGTCAAGGGTGGGGAAAAAAGTTGAACGGAGTTATGAAAATATTCACATTGCAGTCATCTACCACATCTTAGTTTAAGCCACAACATCCTGTGCAACTTAAAGCTTTACAGGTTCACTCATTTACCTATCTGGATACTTCACCGGCGCAATCCAATCACCTAAAAGTCTACATCTTTATAGACTACAGCATCTTTATGCTCTTATCTTTATAAATTAAAGTTGCATGTTTTGTCATTAAATCAAATGCAAAGGCAAAATAATTTTTTCACCTTATATTTTCAGGGTTTTGTTACACAAAATTCTACAAGAGATGAAAAATAATACATATCTGTCGATTGCAAATAATCTCATTTGGTTTTAGTGCCATTTCTTTTGTGTGAGTGTGTGAAGTTTTCCTACCGGGGTCTTAGATCCTGATTAAATCAACTGACCTGAAAAACAGGTTCTTCAGTATTTCATGAACTTTGACCCAAACATGTACAATTCATACTGTAAATTTAACACATTTTGAAAAACTATATATAAATTGAACCCTGTGCTAGATTGGTGGCAAGTGTGCATATACCTTGCCTGGCCTAGCACCCAATGCTTCTGGCATAGTCTTTTGGCCACCACAGCTCCGCCTTATAATAAGTGTGAATAAGTCTCATATTCATAATATTCTTATCTTAAGGATGGCCTGGTGACATTGTTTTTTTTTAACTCAAGTTACATAAAAGAATATAAGGGTAATCATACTCAAGTTTAACATCTGAACGGCGCATATTTTATAATCTTAGTGTGATATTTATAGTCTGATTCCTTTAAATGTCAAGGTCTTAATGTTGGCTTATTGGTTCCAGATGTACAGTTTACAGGGATATTTCATAGTGTTGAGCAGCTGTATCCTCTTATTTATGGCCCCCGTTATGCGGCCAGGAACATCAGCCTGAATACCTCCATGAGTTACCCCAGACTTCCTGGCCACATGTTTACCTGATTTGGAATATGCTTTTTTTGAGGGTGTATGCCGTGCCAATGTTCACTGGTTGTTTGGAAATTTGGAGTAAAGCTTTTCCCTGTTGTCATTTGCAAAGCTTTGAAGGGTCTGGGAGCTTCCAGCCTGACTCAGTAAGTCTCCTTTCTCGTAGCACGCTTGTGATGCTTAAGCTCCTTAATTTAAACAGCCTCATACCAGGTATTGTTCCAGAACATTGTTCAGAAGGCGGTTCAGAGCTCAGCCGATAAGGCTGTCCATCAAAGTGACAATGCAGGGCGCGTGGAAATACAATGTATGATAATCACTATGCTTTTCCTTTGTCTAGCAGCTACACACCACAACTTTACGTTTCAACATTCTTAATTAAACAGAGATGTCTCCTGCCCAAGTCTATTGAAACAACTCGATGACAAAGAAATTAATTCCTAATTTGGGGTGTTGACAGTATTAATCTTTACTAAAGAAGCTTAGCTAACGGTACAAAAATATTTCTTTCTTTGAATGTCTGCAGTTTGGGCTCCACTGGTGCAAGATTCAAATTGTACATAATAGCACCGGAAATGACCAGCAGTCTAAGCAGATTACTTAGGTCATGCTTACCAACTGCAATAAGCTTCAAGCTATTAGTTTTTAAATTAGTTCTGTGCACTTTGCCTCTTTTGCCATTAATAGTGTTAGTTCAGATTCTCTTCTGGACCTGCTCTGGTCACACTGAGAAAGACACTTTTGCAGGTTCAGCTCACCTTTGTTAATCGGATCAAATTCTGTATTATTAAACAAACACAGCGCCTGACAATTCACTTATGTAGACCAAAGTTTTTAGCAAATGTAACTTTTTTATTGTGTAGCGAAGTTTGAAACCAATTTTGTTTTTTTTTTTGCTTTTGCAGACAACTTCTTATAAAAAATACAAGAAAATAAAAAATAGATTTCCAAAAAGGATGTCCAGATATTTAAATCTAATCTGCTCAAGTAAGGAAATCATATACATGAGAGCAGTTTTTTTGAAATGTATAAAACTTGTTACAGCTGAAGTGAACATTATAGGACTGCTTCTTAAATTTCCGCCTGGAAGTGTGTGGAATCCTAAGCTTTACCAACCAGCATTTAACCACAGAACACAACCCTACCAGTTGGCAATCTACACTGAACTCTGTAAATCACTGTGGTACAAATGGGTTCATATGTTATCCCCAAATATAAATCTTGGTATTTTTTCTTTGTTTTCCTCTCCAGGAGCTTGAGTTGCCAGAGGATAACACTGCACAAGAATTTGTTTTGCTCATATGTGCTGAACTCAGCATTTACCATTGTGAACCTCATCACAGTGGTGAACAATCCCAAGCTGGTGGATAGAAACCCAGTGAGTCTGTCTTTGCTGTGTCAAACTCTGTGACTTTAAATTAGATTTATGAGTTCTGTACTATTTTAAGATAAATTCATGACGTTATTAATATTTACTGTTCAGAAAGTTGTTTTATGTATTAAAAGGAAAGGTAAAAAAGGTTGTATTAACTAGTGAATCATCAGTTCTGTTGGTCACTAAACATTGCTAACTTTGCAGAAACACTCTGTTTTTTATTTACACAAACACTTTATTTTGCAGATGAATAAAAATCAATAATATAATTTACAACAGCAAGAATAATAATAATAATAATAATTGAAATTCTTCTTCTTGTTCTTATTATTATTGCTATTATTGTTATTATTAGTAGTAGTAATAGTAGCAGTAGTATCTATAGTATCTATAGTACTCATCTATATTCACAAAGTGAAATCAAATCTTAGATACAGAATACATCGTACTACTTGTCTTCATATAGCTATACATACATTCGGTGTGTCTGTACTAGGTTGATCTCATACATTTTGCTGTCATACGTTCATCTGGAAGAAGTTAGAAATGCAATCTCTCCATGTTTTTCTTTGACTTTTAGATGAGAATTCTTTTGATCTAATGCAGTGGTGATGTGGTGTAAACCTGCCTACTTGGAACGTTACTTTATCAAAGCCCAAACTCATGTTTAACTGTTTTGTTTTCCTTTGCCCCCCTCCACACTCCTGCTGTTTTCTTTTCTAGAATAGTGTTTAGATCTTTTGGTAAAATTTAAAATTGGATGCTTCAGGTGAATGAAGAGTTATAATGATTCTCCAGCTCAAATAAACTGAAACTTTTATTTAGCTCACAAATCATACAGCTGCTAGTTAAAGAAAATTTGGAGAACTGGTAATTAATTTGAGCTGTCAGATGTGATCAGAGACTTTTTTTAAAAAAAGTTTTGTTGCCTAAAGCAAAAAAAATCTTTTGGGAGTAGCTTTTATGACCAATTAATCTAACACATTCAGAACGGTGCATACCCTCATGTCAGCTATGCCCAAGTGGGAAGGAGAATCAGTCCCTCTAAAAATGAATGAAATGAAAATGAATCAAATGTGACATTTGCATTTTTATCACAGTGGCTGAGAGTCTTATGAGAATCTTTGTTTCATCTACTCGTGTGCTGAAATGCAGCTTTAGGAAATAACCTTTAGTCTCAATAGCCTTAAATTAAGTTCTTTATGTTCTCTTCCTGGGTATCCATCCACTCATTTTCAATAACTTATCGGGGTTATAGAGATCTACACAAGTCAATTTCAGATTATTGTTCACATTTTAAAATTTGTGCCAATTCTACAATTTGGATGTTTTTCCAGAGTTGGCTTATTTCACAGAATTATTCAAAGGTTACATAACAGAAATTCCTGCTACTGAAAATGGCTACTAAAAATTCACATGAGCCAAGACGTCTCACTCAAATGTGTACAAGGGAGGATTATTTAGTTACACCTTGTACATCACATCTGCCCTTGAACAATGACATCAGTGAACAGAATTGAGAATAGTTGGATAATGGCTTTCAAAGAGAGCAGGCTGAGTGTCAGCAAGGCTTTTTCAGTGGTTCCTCATAACTAAGGTCTTGGTTGGTCTTCTCCACACAGGGAAATCTCAACTGATGAGGTTTATGGAGGAGTGCATTGGTCTCCTATCAGCATTGTTAATGCTCTTCACCTGTTTTCTATAAGACCTTATGAAAGAATTCCGTTTGTGACAAGATGCCGGCTGAAGATCAACGAATAGTCAACTCAAGGCCCGCACAAGGTCACTGTGTAGTCCAAAAGTCGGATTACATATTTAAACCGATTTTTTGATTTTGTGTTAACTTTTGATATAATGTATTACAGTTAAATTATGGTTGGTCAAAGCTGTATGAGAAGTATTTTGGTGGTCAAAGGCCTGTTAGACCTCTTAGAGTCCCTTCCATGTTCTTGCTATTTTCTTTTCTTTTCTAGAAAAGCGTTTAGATGGTAAAATTTAAAATTGGATGTTTCGGGTGAGTGAAGAGATATAATGATTCTCCAGCTTGAATAGACCAAAATATTTAAATATTTTGGTGTTTGAAGGCCCCTTAGAGCCTCCTCCACACTCTTGATACTTTCTTTTCTAAAAAGTGTCTTAGATCATAAAAGAAAGACTACAGCGTAGGCAAAGAAGCTGGACATTATTAAGTGCACAAGTGATATGAGGTGAACAAGGTGTCACAAATATGTTTCATTATTTCCATGCGCTTTATCAATTATTTGAAATAAATGATGCTTTTGGTAGGTTTTGCACTATACTCATATGAGTTTTGTCAGTGATCTGAGTGACTGTTGCCTTTAATGTGCTGTGCTCCAGCTCCATTTCCCCCACTAAAGCGGTTATCTTTTCTTAAGCCAACAGACATTAAGTAGTTTCACAGGAACACAACTATCACATTATAACAGGACTGACTGCACTTGATGACACATTTCCACAACTGTACTCAACTTCATTATATCACCTGTTATTGTTTTGTGCGCTCCAAAAACCATGATTTAAAACTTTTTTAGCATTAAGACAGGTTGCAGTGAAACAAAAAAAATGTAACTTAACAACATGCACATGATGTGATACAATTGACACTCATAATACCTAAAATTTATCCCCATACATACCTTTTTTAGCAATGGCACCCTTAAGTGATATATCGTATTCTATGGTACAAATAGTGAATTTTCTGTTTGAGCGGTTTCTCCACGAACATTTTGTGTTGGACAGCACTCTATTAATGAGCAGTAAAGTGACTCTTGACATCTCACCGACAAATCAATACATCAACAGGACTCTGAGCTGGGAAATTTTAGAAGGTCCTACAGCAAATCAGAGTAGTTGTTTATTAAACTGGAGTTTGCTGTGAAAATATTTTTTGGGCCTTTCATGTTGAGGAAAGCAGACATGGCTAAATAACATTAAGCATATTCTAATGTAGTCATTCTAATACCCTTATACAAGTTGTGCTGATTTCCTCAGATATTATCCCAGTAGGATCAGAGCATGGTTAGGTTTTCTACCTCCCAACCAAAAACAGCAACATTAGCATCGGAGGAAATCTAAATGAATTAAGTTGTGGAATCGATTGATTGAATAAAGCCCTTAATTGCTGAGGTTAGACAAAAAACTCTGTGTAAAATTAAGTCTTGATAAGATCTTGGAACCGTGAAGTAACACTGGAGACACTGATCTTTTGACCATCAATTTGTGCAAGACAGTAAAACTTTAACACACACTGGCCACAAGTACAAAATTACACCCTGAAAATATTTAATTTGGACAAGCAGGAGCCCTTCCATTTAAAGTGTTCCTTCCTCCGATTAGACTTTCATCTTCATTTAATACTGAACTGTAAACCGTAAAGTGAACTATACTTTAATGAATAAACTATGAACGAAAAGGCTGCTTATATTGCTCTGAAACTTTAACCTTGAGTGTTTATTTATTCATCACCTAAGGATTTGCCCTCTCAGATAAAATAATTGTGTATCATTGCGATGCAGCCTCTGCATAAGGAGCTGTGTTTACATGACAAGTGAAAAAGGACGGACACAGTATCTACTGTGAATGGATTTTAGACCAGATTACAGTGATACAGAGCCTCTTAAATGGACTTAGCCAGCTGTTAACAGATGCAGAAACTCTTACAAATCTTGTCTAAAAACCTGGTTTTTAGTTGCTGTTAACCTCATTCCTTAATTTTATACATATTTCAGTTCTTTTTTTTAGTTGAAACTTCTCAGACTAAACGTCTGCTAAATGAATAAATGTAAGTGAGCTCAGTGTTAGAAACTAACTAAATGAAGTTAGTTTTACTGTAAGACCCAGAAGACCACTTGGCCTTTCAGTCATTCTGCATGATAATTTGAAAGGCAAAGTTTCTTATGGTTGTAGCCTGGCTATAATGAAGATGTGTTCATTTTCCAGTGCGGTGCTCTCGCTTTGGGCTGCATTCAGGAGCGCAGCATGGGGCTAATCCCCACGCGGCTCGGGGCCCGACAACTGGGCACACAGCGGCCATTGTGATCACAGAAACAAACACAGGGGCCAGTGTGAATGAGTCACGCAGGGCCACCATACCGCAGATGGAGGGCTCTGATCACAGGGGGACGGCTCCTGGTCACCTCCGCCAATAATCATTGACGACATCTTTAGGAAGGACAAATCAGTGGGTGACCAAAGGCCCTGAGCTGTAACACACACCCTGTGTGAATGAGCAAAGCTATTTACAGCGTAAGGGCCACCTCAACAGCTCTCTCAATATCTGAGGGTCACTTGACAGCAATGGACACATTACAGCAGGGTTTACTTCAGTTTTTGTAAAAAAAAAATGCTAAACACAAAATGACAAGAACTTGCTGAAGAGAAACATGATGAAATGTGGCTACAATTAAGCTGTTTTCAGTTTCACAGCTCTAATCTGCGCTCCTTACTTTAAGCCATACAGCTGTGGCCAGCTGTTCCTCCTTGTGGAGTCCAATGGCAGACCACACCAAGCAAGCAAATCGCACAACAGTCTTTTTTGGCTCCTGGAACTGCAGTTTACATTAAGAAATCAGTCCATTTACTAGGTAGAGATTTCATCTATAAAGACTGACATGAAAGAATCATGGTGTAAAATAAGGATTCATGTTGGAATGTTACGTTGACTTTTATTTTTTGGACTATTTTGCAGGTTGGCTGTAAGGTGCTCCACTTCTTTCACATGTACATGCTGGGGTGTAACTACTTCTGGATGCTGTGCGAGGGCATTTACCTGCATACCTTGATTGTGGTGGCAGTATTTGCTGAGGAGCAACACCTGCATTGGTATTATCTCCTGGGCTGGGGTGAGTCTGCAGAACTCAGTGCACACCACATGCCTTTGTGGGAAGGCGGGGGCCACTTATTGGGCATCTCTTATCAGAACAAGCCTGGATGGGCCAGAAGGATGGCCTGTGTCTGGTCACCATTCACAGCAATGTGATAGCCTACTGTGCCGTGTGCCGGGAAGCTCTGCCACATGCTTTAGAATTATGGGACAGTGAAGGGAATGGTCTTACTGCTGGCAGAAGCACTAAGACAAGCACGGGTGCCAAACAGCTACGAGGCCCCTGGGGAAATCATTGCATTCTTTCCCGTCTCTGCAAAACAGCTCACCTTGAAGCAGCTCACTGTTATTGTACTCTTGAATATTAATGGGAAACATGCTTAAAATGTATTTTGATTGAGAATGATTGGTGCTTACCAAGATTTCATGCTTATCAATAGTCCTATGAACCAAAGAACTCTCTCACAGGCGATAAATATTTATAAGAATTTGCTTTTGCCAAATCTCTTCAGATTCAATGATGAAAGGTCAGATCTGTGGAGGTGAAGTAATAAGAGTGCAGTGTGGATAAAGTATCTCTCCTGCAGCCTTTTGAATCAGTGGAAACAGCTTCCCGTTCAGTTCCCCGGAATGCTGCTCTTTATTGCTCCGGTGTGGCACCACTGTCATTCATCTGGCTTCTACTGTGTGTCGTCATGATGAGCCCTGTGACCAGATTCATGATGATACGTTTAACGTCTATATGTCTACCAGCTAAAGTTTTTTCACTTTACAGAAATTAAATTTAGTATCAATTTTAATTACAGTAAGTACACAGGTTGTTTCAGAAACCATGCACAATTCTTAACTCGGGTATTTAAGTGAATATATGAGTAGGAGGTAAGGTGCGGTGGTCTGTATCCTTCCTTTTCACTTATACACCTATAAAGTAAACACGGACGGGAAATTTAAATGTTTGTAAGAACTTCATTTTGATTAAATTAAGTAAGTTTAATTATTTATTAAATTAAGTAAAACCAATTACCAGTTGTAAAAATCTCTAATATTTATAGATTGAGGTGCATTATATTAACTTTGTTGGATTACTATTATGACAGCATTTTATGTCCATAAAATGTAATAATCTTTACAATTCTGAATGGTCAGAAATGTCAGAGTGACAACAAAAACTTTCTTAGAGTTATTTCGTGACTAATACGTTAGCATTTTCACATTCAGGTCATAGCTCTAACCTTACAAAACAATAAAGAGGTGGTTACTGATGAAAGATGACTGCTTCACCAGAATCCTTATATATGCAATATACATAGCATGTAACGTTCTCAGTTTGGTTTTTCCATGCTCCTCACAAAATACTTTATTACACTTCCAGCTGAAAATTTAGTGCAGATGTCATCCCTCTCAAAGATAAAATATGTAAATTTAACAAAGCAGATTAGTCTAACATAAAACTTTGAAAGGTTAGTTGTTATTAAAGATGAAAAGATAACCTTAAGCAGTAGGCCCATCTGTCACAGTTAAATGGATGAGAATCAATTACAGCGATGGGCATAGAACCAGCAAGTGTACAAAGCTGGCTTCACACAGTTTCAAGTCAAATGAATACCTACTATATTTACATTTTATTCATTTTGTGAACAGTTTTCTCCAAAGCAACTTGCAGGGATTTTTAACTAGCATTTATGTGTCACCTTTACCCAAGGTGATTTACAGTGTTTGATGCACGGCATTAAAGAGATATTCATCAGTTTATACAGCAAAGTAATGACACACATACACACATGTGCACTAAGGGCAATTTATTGTTACCAAATCAACCTGAAACACTTGGCTTTGGACTGTGGGGAGACACTGGAGCATCCAGTGGAAACCCCCCGTGAACAATGCAAACTCCGCACAGACTGAGCTATGTTGGAACCCATGTTCAAAATCACAGGTACTGTGCTGTGAGGCACCAAAAATTACTTAACTGCCAAATCTTCATAACCACTCCATTTATCTTGCTTCATATATATTCCCGTGTTTTCTACTGATAGTTACATATCGTTACACTGGAGTTCTGCAGTTACCCAGTTTACAGCTCAGGTGGAGACACTGATACACGTAACATTTTCCTAATGGTGACAAGTAATCTGACACAACGTGACTTCAATAAAATATATGCAAAAATGTGTACACTTAATGTTATAAACGAGCACTTATGACAGAACCAAATATTTATAACCTTTAAAGATTTCCAGGAATTCATTTCCTTATGTTCCTGCTGAAATTAAAAATGCAAATGTGATGCAACCATTAAGATATTACCATAATATAATTTAATATGATTTATAGTAGGATAATAAGAAAATTACAATATGCATTAAAGGTAAGGTAGTTAAGCTTTTTTTGCTGTTTTAAACAGTTTTAGTAAAAAAAAAATGAAATATTTATAAAGAAAATATTTTATTTTATTACTTCTTTTAGCTTGTGTTATAATCCTGGTCCCCAGCTTGTAGGGAAAATAAATTAACACTTGTAGAAATGCACTTTTTTGAACTTTTGGGCTCCCAGGGCTTACCATGTGTACTGTCATCTTTTCAAGGATTTCCTCTGGTACCTGCATCCATACACGCTGTTGCAAGGAGAAAATATTTCGACGACAAGTAAGTGGAGCAAACATAATGTTGACATTTGGACAATCCATGGGAAAAAACAACAGTAAACAACTGAGTACACCCTTTCCCACAGCTGCTGGATGAGTGTCGAGACTCATTTGCTGTATATCATCCACGGGCCGATCGTGGCGGCTTTACTGGTAAGCAACACGTTGACTCCCTCCAGCCCTCCTTTACTTTGCTTTCTCTCCTTTTAAAAAATCCTTACCTACAGAGTCAAGTCTTACATTCTGCAGAATAACAAGCCACCTTTTCCATTAACGCTCTATCAGGATTGCACACCTCAGGAGTGTATTTTCCCAGATAGAAAAGTGTCATGGTAACGCTGGCTGGACAGGGTTTGACAGGCGCCCCTGTGTGTTTGTGCAGGTAAACCTCTTCTTTCTACTGAACATTGTGAGGGTGTTGGTGACCAAGCTGCGGGACACACACCGCGCTGAGTCCAACATGTACATGAAGGCTGTGAGGGCAACACTTATTCTTGTCCCCTTGCTGGGGATCCAGTTTGTCATCATCCCCTGGAGACCTGAGAACAGACTTGCAGGAGAAGTGTTTGACTACATAATGCACATTCTAATGCATTACCAGGTACTATTTACCCATTTGCTTTCATTATATGGAACATTTCTCTGTAATAAAGTCAGTTTGTCACCAGCTATTAGCAAATTTTGTCACTTGATACATTAATCGATTTTTCAACTGACAAATAACTATTCGTAATTCAGTTTCTTTCTTAGTTAAATCTGCGGTTATTTCCTTTAATATTTTTTATTAGCAATATAACAGTATAGAGGCATGATATACTAGGAAAATACATACAACATTAAAGCCACAGGGTTAAAATAGTTAGCGCAATGTATGGAAAGAACCCCAAGAACATTTAAAATAGTAAAAATCTAACCTTCCAAAGACATTTAAATTATCCTACCAAGTCACCAACGATTGACTTTTCTTTCAGCTTTTGTTGCCAACCATATATTTATCGGAAGAGCTTATAGCGTGGACTGAGAGGGACAAACAAAGCTTGACATTAAAGGGCTTTTGGAAAGTTACATGAATGTATTCATTTATTATTTCTTTTTGCAGGGATTGCTGGTGGCAACAATATTTTGCTTCTTCAATGGGGAGGTAAGTCTGTTTAATAGTTACATATCTTAGTCAGTCTGAGAAGCATGGATTCAAAGCACATCCCCATTGTAGACCAACATACTGATGTAGCTGTATGTCACCTGTATGTCCTGTTTGGACAGACTGGTTTTTGGGGACACTGAGCATTAAAGACATTTGTGGTTCAGCCTACGGCTTTGTGGGACTGAGACAGTCTGAGAAGTTGAATGTTAAAAGGCTTGGATACAGCGTGTGGTTAGTTCTCCAGGAGGGATGATGGGGCACCCTCTGTGCTTGATGGGGAGGCAGGCAGCATTGCTCTGCTGGGGAGTGGCCCTCAGGCATCAGGTGGTGTCATACCCCGTCTGTCATTTCAGAACAAACACACTTTCACAGCTTAGTGTGAACATGCTGGAGAACATGGCTGACTATGAAGCTTCCTGACTGTCAGCCACTGCCTTAATGTACACTTGCAAGTGATGGGCAAGGCTTGCGTTCAGTCATTAGCAATTTCAGCCCACCACCTCGGCCCAAGCTGGATGGATTGTGGGAAAAGCCCACACTAACGGAGGGCTTTTCCAGAGGGCGCCTTGGTAGGCAGCATTGGCACCAGAGACCCCTCTAATATTCTCACCCTGTGGATCTGTCGTCTGCAGCTGCAGGAGGTTTCTGTTCACATTAGTCTGAGTCCCACTGTGGGCCTGAGGTCAAATCAAATCTAATATATGTAAAAATTTAAATGGCAAGATGGAAAAACTGCCACCAGAGTGAAGATCCCCTGCGCGTGTGAGGAGGAGCATGGTGGACGGCACAAGTACAGGGCTATCACGCAGCCGTAGGAGACGACGGGTAACAGCAGAGCCTGTCGGCATGGGAAAACCACAACAGTGCAGAGAGCAGAGAACGCAACACACCGGTGTACTCAGCGTGTGCTTCTAGCAAAGAGAGAAGAAGAAAAAACTGCGAATTACCAGCTTTCACAGGCCTTAGATATATTACGTCTTAGATATAGGAAATTGTTCCAGGCTCAGAAAATAGGTCAATTATTAGCTCATGCATGAGCAGTCGGTTCCCATCATTATCAGGGCAGCGTGCAAACAAGCTGGATGTGTCTCGGGGACAGATCCAGTGTCTGCGACATAAAAGACGCATTGACATGCAGTAATTGTTCTTTATGGGAATGTTTGTTTGCCCTGCGTAATGATTTGTCCAGGTCTAACTCAGAGGCCTCCCTTTCTTCCCTGCTGTTGATTCCGTGCCCGTCCTGCACAGGCCTTTGGACCGCGGTCCTGCTCCCTGTCAATGAACCGCCACAGACAAAGCACTGTGTATCCCCCCGGTCTGTCTCACAAATAATCATCTCAGCAGCCTTTTATGAATACAGTGACATTAGATGCACTCAATTCCTTTCAATCAAATTATTATAATAGCTTGCTTGTTAGCAAGAACTTGTTTGTTGCTACTTTTGTCAGTTACTGCAAAATGGAAACTAAAAGTAGGACTGTTCTATCTTTAATGGACTAGGGCAGTTAAGGTTAATGTTTTAAAAAAGACCTGTAAATCTGTTTTGGAGCTGATAGTTAGCTAATTCTTTGCTCTAACACAGATGTGGGCATTGCTACAGTGCATCACTTGCTCATAGCAAATAGAGCTGGTATGACATTTGCATTATTAATATGACTTCTGCTTCCCTCGTGTGCCATTGAGAAGAGTACATTTATGTGAGAAGTCACAATACTACTATAGTTTCTATGCATTGCTCTGGTTCTGCCATATTTTAATATATTTTGTTTTCTCAAAATGGCCATATTACTCACGCCGGATAAGCGTGGGCTAAATGGATAAAATGTAGATGTAACCAGCAGTGCAGATTACTAGTATTAGACTGTAATCTTGCACAATGTCATTTTCTGCATCTAGTTTTTTTTTTTTTTTTTTTTTTTTTTTTTTACAAGCACACATAATGGTCCAAGCAAAGCACTGTAATTGATTTATATAATTGCGCTATTAAAAACAGAATTTGAATGAGAACCTGACACATTCGAGCTCTCCGGGATCTGAAAATCCGCCGTTCTGTCACACCAGCATTTTCCCAAATGTTTGTAGGAGGCAAAATCTACTCATCGTTTGCTGTCATTGCCTTGCGATAACTTCTACATGCTGCAAACAACTAGAAAAATTATCAAGGCTGATTTCAATTAGCCTGTTTGACTACTGAGTTTTGAAATATTTGCCTCGGTTAAGTAGCGTCACACAGCGTGTGTTGCTGTAAGCATGAGTGCTACAGACCCTAAGAGGTGCTGTGGATGTACATAAGAAGGGTGATTAATCTGAGATCTGCCTGAGGGGAGACCCCAGTGAGGCTCATTTTTTGATGGTCATTTCTGGGACACCAGCATGTAAAGAGCCTCCGTTATAAACACTCCATTGGCACGTGGCCGGTTTGGAGAACGCTGCTGGGATGAGCTTGGAGGGCAGTACTGATGGAGAACGTGTTCACCGTTTCAGGTGCAGGCCGCCCTCAAGAGGCAGTGGGCCCAGTACAAGGCGCAGTGGGGCCAGCGGCGCCGTGAGCACCTCTCCACACGCTCCACCTCCTACACAGCCACCTCCATCACCGAGGTACCCACCTACACCTTCCACCATGACTGCAACAGTGAGCACCTTAATGGCCGGCACCTGGAGGACTCGGAGCTTGTGGCCCTCAAGTTGGGGGAGACGTACGCCTGATGCCAGAAAACATCCAGAAGGCATGAAGGAGATGTAGCTTCTCTCTGAAAAGCAGCACCAACGAGACCCCGTGTTAAATATTGGACGGAGCAATTCTAACACTCAACTTGTTGTGTTAAGTGCTTCTTGGCGCTGACTTTTCCGCCTGGGAGAGAGCTAATGGTTGTAATTATTTTCATTACAGTGCTGCTGCCTTTTTTCAAAATAGGAGCTACATTTCTAAATGTGGCATATTTTTAGCTGCTAGATTCAGGCCCTGGTGGGCCGAAGATGGTCGTGTACCAGCATCGCTGCCGTGCAAATGCCAAATGGCGCGTCCGTGTCCAGGCCGAGACGTTCTCCTTCAACAATGAGCCAAAAGCAGGAGGAAACCCACGAAAAAGAGACCATACTGTGTTTCTACAAGGATCATAAAGTCATGTTTTCTGGTGCCTACGCTCTTGAGTCTTGTACATATCTGTTTCCCTCTGCTGAGTTTATTTTTGGTTAGGCTGTCTCCTTCTCTGCATATAATAGCTGTTGTCTGTGTCATAACGTGTCCAGCTGCTTGGTTGTTTGTGCAGCTGTGGATGTGGTATTCCTGTCACATGGTGAGGGTGGAAAACTCACACACTGAGGGACCATTTACATGTTAAGGCCGACTACTAATTCAGTAAAAAAACAAAAAAAAGCATAAAATCCATAAAACAATGTGACAAAATAATGAGTTCACTGTCATTTTGTACTGAACAGTTTTCTGTTTTACATTTGAAATTACAGCTTGTTGTTTTTTTTTTTCATATTTGCTTTGGGACTTTTTTTTCACAAATGTTTGTTGTATTTTAATGAAAGGCCACCACGTGACTGAATGCCATCATTGCTTGTACGTTCACTTGCATTTGTTATTATTATGTTTTCGACTGGCACCTCATTTCAGATAAGCTAGCTGAAAAAATACATTTACATTGTTTGCCAACTAATATATTATTCCTTGTATGCTCGCTGGCATAGGAATTACAGACGAGATGATTTTATTATGTAAAAGAATATTGTAAGAACAACAGTGAATTTTTTAGTTGGAATATTTGTACATTTTACCTTTTCATTTGTTTTGCTTACGGTTGTAAGGTGCATCAGGCTGAGATTTTCCCAGTAAGACTTAAAAAGCTTCAATGACTGCAACAAGAAACTTGGGAGGATTACAGAGAAACGTAATAGTCATGTTATACTGTGCTGCATATGAATATGTATGATATACAAAGGTTTGCACTGGATATTTGAAATCTGTTTTTGTTAAAATGCTCGTTTATGAAGATTTCGATACACCAAGATGAATACTACAGAAACACAGAAAGGTATTTTACAGTCATGTTTCCAGTGGCCTGTGATGGAGTGGCATCCCTTCAGCGATGTACTGTCCTAGCCTAGCAGCCTGAGACTCCGAGATGGGCTCCGGACCACAGCGACCCCGGCCGGGAGAGGTGGTTCGTGAAAATGAATGAGAACGGGAGTGAGTGAGAGTTTCCAATCATTTCATAAATCTGAAATTTTCAATTGTTTTTCCAGTAACTGTAGGAGGAAAAAAATTTTTCTCTTCTAAATTACATTTTTTATTATATAGTGTCAGTGCTGCTGATTCTCATCTTATGATTTTTATTGTATAACATTCCAAAATCCTGCTCATAAACAAAAATCAACCCCCGTTGTTTCATAGGTCAGAATGTCATGACTTTCTTGATTTCCATTCTGTACTTTCCTGGCATAGTGGCACAGCAGGTAGCACTGTGGACTGGAGGTTCAAATTCAGCTCAGAATTTGCAGTTTTTCCCCATGTGAGTTTGTTCCTACAGTCCAAAGACACGTGTTTCAGGTGAACTGGGGAATCTAAATTGCCCTTTAAATGTGTCTGACTAACCTCCATGACTGCAATGGGCAGGCAGTTACTGATGATGGGTGGACAACTTGTGATACAATATTTTCCATGGTAAGTTAAAAAACATATATATATATTCTATTTGGTATTTCCTCATCACTGAGTTATAGTAACTGAATTGAAATAATCAAGAGTAATTTGTATCTATAATAAATACAATATAAACACATTTCCTCTTAGTTATAACTTTTGGCAAAAATTTACTACATTAATCAATGGTTTTGTTTAGTTAAAAATCTGAATGTCTTTTCCCTAAATGCCTTACATATATACATATACTATATTGGAAAGAAAAAAAACAATTTAATTTAAGGAAGAAAGAAATGTTCTCCAAAATGTCCCTCCAAAATGTGTTCAATTTACAGTCCTACCAACCACACTGGCCTTACACACACCCTCCATATTGAGGCATTACCCCAGAAAGTGGTATCAAAGACAGTTTTCACGTGGACTGAATCCTTCCAGAGCCACTAATGCACACAGCAAAATGCAAATCCTCACTTAAAGAAGCACACGAGCAGCTTCGTGTGTTCACAGAGACAGAGGTACAACTAAGGGCCAGAGAACATTGTCTCTGCTGACATTTGAAAGCTCCGCCATTCAGTTGCCGGTTTTTTACGGGTCACTGTCCGGTAAAGCGCTGGAAGGAATTGGACTTCTAACAGCATTACCGTGATATTTTTGGAAAGGCTGTCGATTTTGCGCGATGTTACTACCTGCAGGTGCGAGTCCAAACAAACACGTTCTGTCCACAGCAAACACTGCGTTTCGTGCTCCTCTTCCCCCCTCCACAACCCAGCTGTGCTCTTTGCACTTGTTTATTTGTAGCCATAACAGAAGAGAGCGAAAAAGGCCAGGTTTCACACCCATGCAAAGAAAATTTCAAAAATAACTGTGTGACAGCAGCCTGTCATATTTATACTCTTCAGCTCTGTTTTTTTAAACTGGAAGAAAAAATCTTTCCAAATGTTTATTAGACCATACTAAGACAACATTCACAGTATTTCACTGGAACGTACAGAGTACAAGTTGTGCTCCACCAGGTGCACATCAACACACAGTCTGTTCCCTGGCCAGTTCGCAAGCTTTTCTGACCAGTCAAAGTGTCATTTCTGATGCACAGTTATAGAAACATACATTATGTTACATATTATAAACCCCTGTGTTTTTGTCAGGAAATTTCAATGGAAAGAGAAAGTTGTCTAATGTCTTGTATTCCTTACAAGTCATTACAAAAGTCGGATCACAGTTACAGAGAGATTTTCAAGTCTAACCCTAAACGCATCATGGTCTGTTGTATGTACTGGTTTAAAATTGGACAATGGAAAAATTAACTATGAACTCAAAATCAGTCAAAACTTCTATTAAGCAATAGAGGGCTACAGCCCCAGTTTCTTGCTTTTTTTTCTGGAGCAGAAATTGTACTCCTTTTACAGATCTCATTAGACATCTGGCATAATATGGAACCTATTTATGCCATAAAATATTTTTTCAGTCAGAGCAGTTTCCACTGTGGAAATGGGGACAGTATTTAGACTCTTCTTCTAAAAACATTTTTTGGTGTATGTGATCAAGTTGTTTTACCCGTGTAAATAGATAATGAGTTGTGTTCGAGAATTACACACACTTGCACTGTGAAATGTTGAGTTACCATTTTGCTTGTGTTTGGCTGAACTTTTTGTCTCAGCTTCTGAAGTGATGATATTTACAAAAGGAGAACTGTGTTGCACAAATAACTGGCTCTGTGAAAAGCTTTTTGGATTGAAAATATATATTTATGAAATACACTGTATTGTTTGTTTTTTAACCGAATGTGGGAGAATGCGCAGAAAGAGACAAGATAAAAGATGCTGCAGAATGCCAGAGAATGTGATGGTAACCTTATGCTGCCCACCTCTCGCTCTTTGATCCCATCGAGGATTTCGCCTACATTGTGGATCACACTTGGTAATTCATCACCAGAATCATTTCACAATATTACAGAGTTCCAGTGGAAAAACCGACACGTGTCCATAACTTACAATGGTACCTGTTCATATACATGGAAATAATAAAAATAAAAACATCCATTCATCCATCATGAACTGCTTTACCCTGATCGGGGTTGTGTTACTTTGGAGCCTTCCCTGGAATCACTGGGTGTCAGGCTATGAACTGTGGACTGTGGGAGGAAATTCACACAGGCACGGGGATAACATGCAAGCTGCACATAGAATCAACACCAGAAAATCTGTTGAAAGAGCCATCATGTCACACAAAATAAACAGCTAAATAAATTGTTACAAAATTATTACTATTATTATTATTATTATTATTGTTATTATTATTATCACAGTGATCCAGACCCTATCCTTATAAACACCCTGGAGAGGACACCAGTCCATCAAAGTGAGAGGAATAAAAATAGACTTATAACAACAACAATAATGGTGGCATTAAATTCTGTTACTAAAATTGAAAAATAAATTGTAATCTTGGGGAAAAAATAATAAAACATATTGCTTAATAAAATCCATTTCATTAAAAATATGTGTTTTTGTAACTTTACCTTTAAAAGCTGACTCTGCACACTAAATATTTCTATTTGTTCCCTTTATGAACTTTGGGTTTGGAAAAAAATTTCAGTTGTTAAGCTGTAAATTTGTGCAAAGAAAGGACCTTTAACCTTGTGCCTCACCTGATCGTGAGGTTTTGTCAGCGCAACTAAAAGCGAGTCGTCTGCTGACAGGCACACCGTTCCTTCAAAACCCACAGCAGCAAGGTCTAAATATGGAAATGGAAACACATTTCACTATCCAAACACAGTGTTTAAATGCACGTTTTAGAGCAGCTTTATCAGGAGTCCTCGTCGCCAGGGCTGACATTTAATAAAACTGTTTCATAAGGAAGTGCAAAGTTAATGCTGCACAAATAATTTTGCAGGGCACTATGAGGTAAACCTGTTATTTCTCTGTTTTCCCCCTATAGCCATCTGTCACATTAAGCACAATTTCAGGCTCTGCTGCTTCCTAATACTGTAGCAGCCTTAACTAAAGGTTCCCTTTTCCGGGTCATAATGAGCAATCGGCTTAAATTCCGATTGCACTTCCACACTCATCTTTCCTGATATTGCTTTTTTTAACTCAAAACGATATACCAAAATAATAATGCAAATTTGTAGTAAATATTGAAAGTTTAATAAATAAAAAACGAAAAGCAAAAAGATTTGACTATTTCCCCCGTAAACCGTTCACATTATTCACACTGTGAAAGGTTTTTTGGAAGCAGTTAGAGTATTTTGATGAAAGATAATGAAATATTGAATAATCTAGGACCATTTTGCAGCGCTTTACAGTTTGAGGTTATGCTATACTGAGACAATGTGTATACATCTAGTATTATCGCTTTATACAGATATGCAAGCATATATGTGCTGTATGCTGTATATGCATACAGTAGATACATTTGTTTCACGTATTTCTTATACATACAGGCATCCCCTGAGATACAAATCTCTCACTTATGATTTCTAGCAATTAAAAGTGAAATTATTTAATACCCTTAACCAACTTGCCACCAAATGTGAGGCTTTTCGTGGATTTTTCAGGTTCACTATACAATACAATAATACACAATAATAATGAGAAACAAGAGGGAACCTGATTTTCATCACAAATTATCTGAAACATCTATATTATTATTATTATTATTTCTTTGCTGTAGGAAATATCTGTTTTAATATAATAATTTATTTCCATTTTTGGTGTTACTTCAGCAAACTTGAGGGCCCAGGAACTCTTAAATGTGTCGAATTTAAGGTACATCTCTGACTTAAGCTGTTTCTTCTTATGAGCTGATTTCCAAGAACACGTCACACTCGTAAGTAGAGGGGATCCCTATACATATATATGAAAAGCCTGCACATACTTCTATGAGTATAAAGCTCAGTCATTGTTTGTCGGTTTGTTTGCTTATTGTTTATCCACAGCTTTCTTGTTCAAGCTACAGAATTTGGCACAGAGCTACTTCTCACCTTAAGTGAGGTTTTGCATAGTCGACTTCATTAAACTTGAAAGTGGCTACTTACTATTTTGAACATTTTAAATTCAGCCTCTGACAAGCAGTAGTAGTGATGTTACACGCATCACGAAGTAACATCACACACAGAGCGTGTGAAGACTCTTTCGGATTTTCTCGCCAAACACACCCACACACCCGCTGCCATATGTGATGCTGATGGGTTGTCTCATTCCACACACAAACAGACGTTTTATCACACACGCATGAGCTCAGCCACCTCACATGCTCAGCAAACAGATATATTGTACAGCTTTTTTAATAAATATCTCTTATTTTAGAGGTTATATGAGAAAAAATTGAAAAATGGAAGAAGCGAAAAAAAACAACATTACTTAAAAGTTAAACCTCTTTCCCATCAGTATCTTATGTGGAGACGAAGGCACCGGAGGGGCGTCTTGTTTGCCCTGGGTTGTTCTTGGTCAGACTGCAACGGAGTGGAAATGAGATGGTCCTCCAGAACCGGCCGTAGCCTGAAGGTGATGCGTGACACTGTCTGTTCAGCCAGGAGCTGAGGGGGTGACACTGGCCTGTTGACTCCTGTCTGTTGTCCAGTGGCCTAGTCTGACCACAGTTTCAATATGTCCACGTCTTCAAAGTTGGCAAAATAATTAAAAGAACAGAATAAATTCATTCTCAGGTGAAAAGCCCAAGTCCTGTGGCTCAGCAGTTGCCTTAAACCTCAGAAAGCAAATCTTGTATAGAGAGTGTAATAATATAACCAACGGCTCAGTGTATTGAACTGCTGGCTACTGTAAATACAATAAGTCAGTGTGTATAAATGTACAAACCCCCCTTCTCATGTCCTTAAAAAGCACTATGGCATTTTGTGACTTGGAGATTAGGTGCAGATGATATTTATACATACTCAGCAGTGCCCTAGGAAATGCGTATTCTCTGTTTTGTCTCGAAAATAGTCAAGTGAATGAAACATGGTATTACAATGCCTGTTAGTGTTTCTGACAGACTTCATCTCAGTCGGCACCAAACTCCTAATGTCTGATGCTGCTTTTGCCCCCATGAAATGCCAGTAGGTGTCAATTTCTTATGAATGATTGAAAGCTTTTAAATAATATTTTTCCCAAACTCGTTGCCGAGTTCTCATCATGTACTGTATATATTGACCTTGAGGGTGCAGCATTGTCTCTTCATGCCTTCCTGCCATGACTGGTTGCTGGGCTCCATGGTCTGCAGTTTTGTTAATTGTGCATTTTCAGACAGTTATCACATTTATCATTGTCTTGTCTTTCAAAGTTTTTTCCTCTGATGAAGGAAAGGATGAAGTAGAGAAAGCGGGGGCTGCGGGGGGATGGGATCAGCACAGCACCTCTCGCTGTTAGGATTTTGGGTACCTTGTGTCCAGGTTTGTCTGTGCTCCGTTCCCTCAAGCTCATCCTTGCAAATTCATCCCAGAATAATAACCGCAATACACCTGCACCTGTCTTATGCAGGTGGGCCGCATGCCGAGCCATCAGTGCTATGTTCTCTGCACTGGCAGCATTGCACATACAGTACAAGCCCACAGGGGACACAGAACATTCCCACATCCAGTTCAATGCATCCTGTCCTAAGTACTGTAATTATTCTTATTGTTGTGCCACAGATGCAAATTAAAATTCAACTAGTTTACAGAGGCCTGAACTCATGCAGTTTAAAAGACCATAATTTGTTTATCACGACTCACTGTTTAGAAAAGCCACTTGAACTTACAATAAACAATGTGGTATATTTACCTAATTACCCCGGGTGGGGAATACGCTCACCGACGTCTTGGCTGCAGGTCCGATTTCAAACTACACCGTGGCCCTGAGAACACGTGCAACCAGGCCCTTGAAGCACATTTGGAGTGCGTCAGTCCGACGTGGGTTATGTCAAAGCATTCAGCAATAAATATTAAGAAAATAAGATGAAAGGATGAGTTTTTGAGAACATTGTGAAATAGAAATAACCGATTCAAGAGGATTATGGGTAATCAACTAAAGAGGAGCCATTATTTACTATAGTTTACCATTAGAGTGTATTAAGTGGCCCTAAGGGAGGACTGTAGTTTCATTGACAACTACTGTTCACACACAGTGAATACTTTTGAGGGATGTTCATTTGAAGAAACAATCAACCAAACTTAACATCACTGAGTGTTTGCGAGCGCATTATTCAAATGCACCATTAATTGTTCGGCATTCAGAAGTACATGCGGCCGAGCGGCTGGACGTCAGTTAAGTGCAAAACCTCTGCAGCTACTTACTAAATATAGAGCCTTTTACTTACTGACGGTACAGGACACATGGTATTGAGAAATCGAGTGTATATTTTTTACATATCTCCTTTTCCATTTTAAATGAAGCAAAAAGAGCTGTTAGGTTTAATTGAGGGAGTAAACCAAACAAAAAAAACGGGACAGTAACAAACAAACTGACAGATAAATGCTTGTTGCGCTTTAGCTACAAGGTAACGTGAGATTCAGTGGGGAAGTTCACCAGAGAGGCAGCGCCTCCCATAACCAGCAGTTAACCGCAAGGTGCTGGCTTTGTCCTGTCTGGGATCAAGACAAATTACAACTGTGTCACAAAGCATGAGCAAATGGGGAAAGTGAGGAAGGCCTAGAGAGGGGAGGGCAATTGCATTATAAACATGGCCTACAGGGGGCACAGTAGTTAAGGACATAGACGAAAAATTCTCTCACCTGTGTCCCTTGGAAGGAGTGCGTCCCTTTCACTTCACTACTCCAGTACTTTAATCATGTATAAAAATAATTTATTACTGTCACAATGACATTTGAAGGCATATAATTGAACTTAAGAATATCAGTCACATTTATCCTTTTCTATCAGCACCAGCATAACTGAACAAATTCAAATATACTTTTATTTATAGCAGAAATTCATCAGAGGTTTCATCTGAGCCTAACTGAGATCTCAGCTAGAACAAGAAGCAGACACACGCAGGGGGTCGTCCAGATCGGCGACCTTTCCAGCAGGAGGGTTATGACTTCACGCTGCGGTCAGCAAACACTGAAAAAACGGCCTCCCTCCATTCAGGTCCTTGAGAGCACTTGAGAGCATACCTAGTGATGTGCAACTTCCTGCAAAGTAAGTCATTCTGTGGAGGCCTTCAGAGCTCGGCGTGTGGATTGACCTGCAGCACTTCCCTTCCTGCCGCTGAAGTGAGATGATAGGCGAAGTAAGGTCATTAGCGAGCCCTGCTAGCACCGCCACGAACACACAAACAGCCGTACTCTGGCACACACGATTATATTCACCGTGTTAATGGGCTATGACAAGAAGGATTTAAATTTCTACATTTCATGCTGTGACAATAGAAATAATTGCAATTCCAAACATCAGACATGGATGAGCAACATCTTGTTTCACAAATCAGTCACATTTAGAACGAGCCTTCAGTTGTTGTTATTATTATTACTAATTCACTGCCTAGCTGACACTTTTATTCACAACGACTTGCTGTATTTGTACAGCTGGGTTTGTTCACTATTAGAGTTCAGTGTAAGTTCAGGGTAACCCGCTCAAGGGTCCAACAGTGGAAGCTGTGAGGTGTTAAATCCGCGACCGTAACAGCTCCTCTACCTCCAGCTTGGTTATTTTCAAATTTTTAGGCAGTGCTGTAAGTTTGTATTGAGGGGGATAAGCAGGTAGTACCTGTGGGCAGCAGGTGGCACAGTGGTTAGGGTATCATAATAACACCCTTTTGCCTTAAGAATGGTATGTTTACAAAACTTGGTAGCAGGGCCAGAGACTTAGCACAGTATTTTAATAACAGAGGTCATCAACCCTGACCCCTACTTGATCCTCTACATTTGGTTTTTCTTCATTTGTGGATTTAAAGGCCAATTTGACTGTCAGACCTCCGACCGTATATGCAATAAAACATTTAAACTAGTGTCACTATGTAACCAAAATTACACTTCCTTCACAATCTATATAGCATGTGCATCACCTTCAGTAAAATAAGGACTTTTAAAAGAACAAAACAATGATTAGTTTCCAGAAAAGAACCTAACTCTTATGATTAATGGGAAGGTTTAAGGAATCCAGTACTAAATTATTCATATATTCTTATGTTCCTATCTCATTACTGCATCCCTTCAGCAAAGTAATGAGGAACAGCACTATGCTGATGAGAACTTCTACATGAAGGCAGAAAATAAGTCCTTGATGTTTTTCTGAAACGTTATACTTTCCCTTGTAGGGAGTTGGGGGCAAGCACATTTAATTAATATAAATTTAATTTTTGTTAATATCTTTATTTCTTCCTTTGGCGTGACAAAAACTTCCTGCTCATGATGTGCGAATAAATAACACTGTGTCAGTGTCTGCAGTTGAATGACGTGACAGCTCTGTGTCGTGTATCAATGAAAGAGGGCCCCAGAAGGAAATCTGATAAGTGTGCACGCGGCCCGTCACGCCACAGATATGGTAATTCAGCAACGGACCCTTGTTCGCACATCAAAGGTGAAACAAAAAACACTGTTTGGAAAACAAAGGCAGCAAGATCCACATGATGTTAGAATTTAATAGACAACATAAACATCGCACTTGAGTGTGTTACCACGTGGAGCCGAATTATAACGTTATGGAGACAGATTCACGGTTAAAAGCTTCAGGAGGCCTGGAACACAACAGCTACAAGCACTGTTGCCACAGAACACTGACCAAACAAATTTTGCAATGCTTTTAACATCTCCTTCATGGTTGTAAAACCGTTTTATGGGGTGTTCTAAGGACGGCGCACGGACGGTGATCATCTGCGTGTCTAAAGAGTGTCTAAATATGGAAACCCATGAGATGAGACCCTCAAATGCAGCAGACTGGTTTCTCTTACTGGCACAGGACAGTTTTCAAACATTCATCCACCCATCAATAATTGTTTGTCCAGAGCAGCTGTCTAGTCTAACTTGGACTCACACCCTGGACAGGACATGGTCCGGAGCAGGGAAATAACACACTCATTCACTCATACACACAAACACACACACTACAGGCACTGCAGAGTCACCAATCCAGCTGGAAACACTTTTCTGTGGACTGTGAAACGGGAGCACGTGGAGAAAACCCACGTGAACACAGGGAGAACAAGTGAAAGCCTCGCCAAGTGAGCCAGATTCAATCCCACGTCTGAACCCGCAACCCAGGACCTGTGATGCGCCAGCACTGCCCTCAGCGCCGCCCCACAAAGTGAAACCGATGATTAAACAGATTAAACTGAAAGCACAGTCCTTTGCAAAATGTTTTTTTGGCATTTTGTAAAACCATCACTTTGAGATCTGGGAATAAAAGCAAGAATTCTTCCCAGATAAGGGAAAAGTGCATGAAACCTGTTCAGAGAAGCATTCCAGAGGAACATTTTCAAGTCTGCTAAAAGAATTTGGATGATGAATTACTTGCAGAGGGAAATGGCTTGTAGTTTAAGTATAAATGCAGTGAAAAGCAACCCCAATATTAAAATTTGAAAAATTGTTGGTTTTTTTGTTGCACATCTTGAAAATGTTCTCTCATTTCCAAGGAGGAGGACAGAAAGGGGGCACTCTGAGGGCACGCACCTTCAAAGTAGGCGCCTTTTTTCATCCACATTTTACTGCACCACATTGTCTCTGTTAAACTGCAGCTTGGCTATAATAATTTTCATTTCATACATACTGTCCAGACATGCTGGTCCACACAGATGTGTTACAATTGCCTGACTAATGACCTTCACAATACATCACATTGTGCCCATAAATTTTATATACATTACACTAAATCGACTTCACCCCCTTCAACACATTTATCCAGCATACGAGAGCGGGCTTGGGGACACAGGCGCCTTCCCCACTAATTATGCTTTATGGCTGTGTCACTGCAATTACGGTTTATGATGGTGTCACCAAACAAATGAAACCATTTGTCAACTATTCTTTTCAAAAGCCAAAGAGATTTAAACCTTAAATCAAGAATAAGACAGACGAGATGCATTCCATTTTGTGCAGGAGTTCTCATGCCTTCGTTCAGAGTCATAAACAAATTTACATTTCTGGGCAGCAGGCAAGTGATCAATTGTTCTATCAAAACTGAAATGAAGACATCAGAGGAACTGGTTCTTTTTTCTGATAAGGTAAACTATATCCCACAGGCATCAGTCGGTTGCACGATTATCTGATCACAATTTCTGTCGCCCTGCTAGAACATTTTTCTTGCCACGTTTGGTTTCATTTCAGCTTTATTCAAGTAGCGATGATCTTGGACTCATTTTCCTGATTAGGCTGCCAAGCCGTTTTCCCGTGGAGGCCTTTAAAGCACCGCTCATCCCCTGTCCCTGCGGTCGATGGCGAATGAACCACGTGGCATCGCTCTACTTCTCTGTCACCTGGGTTCTTAAATAGGAAGAGGCCTGCAAAAGCGTTTAGGAAGCAGTCCTGTTGACCTGCACGTTCGCAGACACAGACGCAGACCTTTGGCTTTCATGTTTCACCACTTGACTGCTAAACCTAATGCAATAATTCCACCATGACAGTAATGAGTGTGTGTGAGGCATTTGACCGGGTAGGAGCGTAAATTCTAGCGTGGGAGGACGGTGGCAGATTTATTAGTGGAACATACTTTTAGCCCACGGCCACGACAGGTCACGGAAGAACAGGAGACAGATCTGGAAAGTTCTGCAGTTGTTTTGGGGCCTGCTGTCGCTGTGATGCAGAACGGAGCCTTGGAAGTAAAATGAGACTGTGATTTGGGGGCCAAACAGCAAAACGATCAGCGGGAATGGTCACGCATTTGTAGCTGCATTGGTTCACACCCTTGAGGCGATGCCACTGTGCCCCACCCTGTCTGACAGGTGGTGTCAAATTAATGAGCTTTAGGACCATCTATTATGAACCAGGAGAGTGGCAAGCAGATCTGAGTGTATGGATGGGCAGCAGAGCAGCAAGGTGTACGATGTGACTCAGCTTCCCAAAACACCTTCATGGTTCACCATCTCTAATCCTTCACTCATTTCTGTTCCCCTCTCCATAGCGGAAGGGGACGTTTGTAGCCACTTACATGCAGCTACAAGAAAAATGTAAGTATGCATGCAAGAAACTGGGTGGCATGGTGGTGCAGCAGAGAGTGCTGAAGCATCACAGCACCTGGGCTGTATGTTTGGATGTGGGTTGGAATTTGGAGTTTGCATGTTCTCCCTATTTTCAGGAATTTTACCTTTGACTGCACTGGTTTCTTCCTACAAACACATGCATTTTGGGTTATTTGGCGACTAAATTTCCTGTTGTGTGTGGTTTTGTATATTAAGTTGTTCTGTTGTGTGGATGGGGGCATAATACGTCACTTAGAGTATCGCTTCCAGCACTGTAAGTCACACTGAACAAAGGTCTGTTCTTAATATGAATTAATAATAGTTTTGTTCATAACACACTTTTTTCATAACACTGTCGCTAAACCTCTCAGAACAGTCACCCATTGCCTTTAGCTCCAAAAAGCCAGTGGGATGGTATTGATGGTATTGTGTTGTGGTGGTAATGACCCTGTGAAGGGGTTAGAAATCTATGGGTCATAATTCACATGTGCCCTAAACTACCTCATTTCAATCTTCAGTATAATAAGTCACTGTCTCATATAGACTTCTTAGTATTTTCTAGTTCTGTGTTGCTGGGAACAATGGCATCAGCTTGTAATAGAAAATAAAAACTCCATCACATTTTCCTACAAAGTTTTGCAACTGCTAGACAAATATTCAAGAAAATTCTAATAGGAATTTCAAGATGAGGAGAGGTGTCATCTACTCCAAGTCAGAAAGACATGACTGTGCCATGTGGCCAACACCATGAATTTTAACTGAGAAATTATTACCTGCATGAATATTCAAAGTGCATTGAATCGCCAAACACATCAGTCAACTGTTTGTTGCCATATTACTGGGGAATGCATGGATGAAATGTGGATGCAAAGGAGGCAAACGACTGAAAATACATTAAAATGAGTTTGCAGATGTTATCTGCTCTGCATTATAGTGATGAAAGTATTGTGTGATCTGTACTGTGATGCACACCTCATATATAATGCAAAGTTTTTCTTTATATATTTTATATTCATAAACTATGGAGTCACTAGCAGACATTTTTCAGTACTGAAATTGGATCTCAAGAAAACAAAAATAATGTGTCCATTATCAACACACAGCTTTGAAGTGAACTAAAAGCCTTTGAAATAAAAGACAGAATATAAATGCTTTTACTTCTCTTAGACTCGAAAGGAAAAAGTTTGTCATCTCATTCATGATTCTTGACAATCTGAAATATGTCATTTGTAGCAAAAAAAAGTGAACTTTTCAAGTTTTAAAAGTGCAGTTCATTGAAAACACCAATTGAAAAAAAATCAGCAGATGAAGAAAACAGCGGAGTCAGTTGTTTCTTCTTCTGGCATAAAGTAAAATCAGGAATAATAAATGGATTTTGACATTAGAATTAATCCTGCAGCATTTCCTCCTCTTTAAGGCCTCCCTCACATGTGGCTACGATGCTAAATGTTGTGTTCACTGGAAACACTGTCTGTCAGGACATCCTCTTAAAATTACAGAATTTGCAGGAAACAATTTGAAGGCTAACACTCCATTTGGTGAGAGCCTCCAAGCAAACATTTACCTTCCTGGAACACAGAAGTTGAAACTGATTTGTTCTATGGATAACTAGCAAGATGGACATGTCACATTTTGACCTGTTTTACCAACCAAGTTATTTCTTGTCAAATACAGCATGTCAACATTGATGATGGGCTCATATCTATGTCAAATTTCAGTGTTTTTAAGCAAATTTCTTTTCACCAGTGATCTTAATGGTTGGACTAGCAGAGAGTCTTCACTGCAACAACTGTTAAACTCTCTGCCGTGACTTGAGAATCCTCCTAAAGCTGTAGCCCATGAGTGCTTCAGTCCACAAGAAGCAGAGATTTTGTAAGTCAAGAGGAAAAGCTCCTCTTTGCGATGCTGACGGCAAATTGTTTAAAAGGCAGTGCAAAAAAGGCAAACTACTAGCTACGCATAGCATCTTCAGTTGAAACAAATGACAAAAGTGCGACAAATGATTAACCACCGAGTAATGATAGCTTATAAAAGAGAGAGATTTGTGGGCTAAAGACATTTATATATACATATTTTTCCCCTAAACAGCAGTTTGGCTTGAATTACACGAAGAAAATCACAGTTATACAGACAGATTCCTCATGCCTTTTGTGATATGAAATTGCCCCTGTGGCACGTCTGGCCCAGGTGGAATGACATCAAGGTCTGCTGGCAGCTCCTGTGAGTCGCTGAAGAAACTGAAAAAAGCACTCGAGCTGGCAGCCATGGCATACCCTCAGTCACACTAGCTATGCCACTGCCTTTTGATGCTAAATAAAAGCTACTTGCAATCGAGGCACATATAGCTCTAAAACAAGAGCAGAGAATAAGTGCACATCAAAACAAGGCCTGTGAACATGTGGACCTCATAAACCGTCTGCTTTTCCAAATGGGCTTTTGAAAATGGACAAACTTGAGCGGTGGTATACATGGAGACAAAATGTGCTACAATAAATATAGCAGAGCCCAACATTTACATGTTAATATATGAAACAAAACCAATGAGCATCATGGCTAACTACAAGGACTTCTGTAGTGGTACTTAATTTGCATGATATTAACCATCGCTGTGGTTAGTACCATGCAAATTAATATAAACATAGATACACGCACAAGTATAGTAGATGCAGTGTTATTAAAAATTAAACCAGAACGTTAAATTATAAATGACATCATTGAAAATAAGATAATTAAAATGTAATAAATTATTAAAATGATATCAATGCACAGGGGGATGTACATGGGAGATGTTTGTTCACATATACAATTGTTTATAATTTTGGGGTTATACATTACATCAGCGCACAGTAGTGTAGTGGGGAGCACTGGTACATCACAGGTCCAAGGCTTTGGGTATGGATGTGGGTTCAAATCTGGCTCAGTTTCTGTGGAGTTTGCATGTTCTCCCAGTGTTCTAGTAGGGCCCCTCTGGGTATTCTGCTTTCCTCTTGCAGTCCAAAGACATGTGTTTCAGGCGAATTTGTGACTGCATTCTCCTCTGAGTGTGCAAGATTGTCCCAATATAGATTGATGTCCCAAACTTCCAGAATAAGCTCTGTATTACACAAGTGGTTATTGAAAATGAATGAGTAAATATTAAATCAAGGCTTATGTGGTGTTTATCCTTTTCTGAACAAGCCCATTTAAATGTATATGAGGCAGGATTCTTCCTCTGTGAGTATGGATCACATTATCACATCAGTGACAGAGACCAACATTAGGTGCGTAATGAAGAGACTGTGGACTTGCAGTGAGCCCCTCCTCACGCTTCTGGAAGGTTGAGACGAATGACTGACAGCGTTAGATGTGCATTGGCCCAGTTCCCAAAATGACAGTCTAGGAAACCACGATGTGCTTTTGACATCAGTGACACACCAGGTGCCCGACACCATGTCCACTTGCATGGGGCACTTCTCTGCTTTGGGCTTTCAAATTCCTACTCAGGACAAGTAGTTTCTGCACTCTAATTTGCATACTACTTCAAAGCATGAAAACATGTGGTGGCACCAGGGAAAAAGTGTTTATATAATGAATGGCAGCAGCTTGCAGTTATTACCAATTATGAAATTTGGTTCTAATAACTAAAATCAGAAAAAAAACAACCAGAGAGAGGAACTCACTTGACAGGTTATCACTTGTGTTCCTCTTGTGATTTATTTATTATTATAGTCACTTGGCTGAAGTTTTTCTCAACTCACAATGGCAGGTTTGTACTTTTATTTGCTACTGCATCAGCGGAAGGCTATTACCTTGCCTTAGGGCATGACAGCAAGAGAGGGAGCTGAACCTGCATCCTTCAATTGTAAGCTGCTGCTCCAGTGTAAATGCCTTAGAAGGGAAAATAACGTTAAATAGAACAATTTACACATTTTTATGAATTTGTAAACAACTGACAAAAGTGTCATTGGGAAATGAATGCAAACTAATACTGTACAAGTAAGAGAACATGAAGAAATGTAACAATTTTTTTTAAGAATTCAACACAGTAGTTAAAACATGGTTGAAAAATAGTTGCAAACACAATGATGCCACTGTGATGCCACTGGGGGGGGGCAAAAAACTAAATATTACTCATTACACCAAGATGACCAGTGTATCTGTGTAAGTAGGATAATGTCCACATTGCATTAAGCCACAGAGGAAACATATCAAACAGCCTGAAACCTGGTGTCCACCTGCTGAATAGCACGCATTGGGGTCCAAGCTCGAGCATAAAATAACACCATCTACATTTCAGAGGCTGACATTTCTGTTAAAAAAAAAACAAGAGCTGGATAGAAACATACAACAAATCCAACATTTTTGACAACCTTTCTCCAACATTTGTTTATCCTTACACATTTGTTTGGCATGCAAAATAAGTTGACTATATTAAACTATACCTTCAGTTGTAAATGTGGAAAAAAACTAAACAATAAAACATTAAATACACAGAGCAAGAGTTTAATTATTTTTGTTACTGTATCAGTACCAGTGATTCTCATTAGGCTGAGGTGGTAGTAACTCCACTAGACACTCGCAGGAAGTTCCTTCATGAAAAATGTCCCAGATAAAGTTGTCTACAAAATATGTGGGTGATGATAGAAAATGCACTTCCTGAATGTGAAAATTCAGCAAGAAGAAGGGAAAGCAAATAACGTGGGCTGTGTGAATGAAGTGATGGAGACAGATTGCAGCATGGAAGAGCTTATAAATAAGCAAGGCTTGGAGACGAGTAACAAAACCTCGAACATGATCAAGTGTTGCGGTTCCTGCATTGACTTTTTTGGAAGAAATCATTATGTTGGATTATTTAGGTGCACGTATAGTTTGAGATCAGCTGTAGCACCGTGTTCTCCAGCAGACAGACGGACAGTACACACCTGCTAAATAAAGTCAGGCAGAAAAGGTAGTAAAATGTTTTAAAAAGACACAAAATATTGAAAAATCAATTTCAAACAGTTTCAGGACACAGGAACTGAATTAGGAGTAGAAAGAAACAGTGGCATGAAATAAAAGAAAAGATGCCAAAATCAAATCACAGGGTTCTTTTAACAATAAAGCAACACTTCAAGACAAATATTTACAAGGTAGATCAGTTCTAGCTCGGGAAAATGGCCATCTCCTTTGAGCAATGTTTCTAACAACTAAAAATAAAAACATAAACCAGCTGCCTTGTGCCAAAAAAGACCAAGGTTTGAACCCTGCCTCCTGTTTTAGCTTGTATCCTATATACAAAAAAAATTACCCTACTGTACAAATTATTGAACCATTAGAAATAGCATAATTTTGCAAGAATAAAAATTGAGGCCTGTGCCAAAAAAAGAGGGCATTCTGAATTTAAGGAAGAGATACTGCAAACTGCTGAGCTAAAAGTCTCTTAAGGGTTAGAGATATAGGTCTTTAAAGAGTGTTTGGATCTAAATTTAGTATCTTTAAACAGGTCTGACGTCGCTTCGCCGGTCGAGGGACCGAAATTCAAACCCTGTCCTGACTCTGTATAGCGTCTGCAGGTTTCCCCCTTGTTCACACTAGTTTCCTGTGACAGTCCAACGCCATGAAGTTGAGGTTAACTGGTGATACCAAATTCCCCTGAGAGACTATGAAGGAAGAAGTGTGAGAGCCAAGGTTGGCAGCGTAGCGTCCAAGCCACAACCCAGCGTTATGCCCTCCAGGTCAACCCAATCGGGAGCAATTAAAAAACGCTTACTGAAAACGAATGAACGCGTGGGTGGCCTCAAGCAGGGAAAGAAGGATTTTCAAGGATTTTAGAAATGAATTGAAGGGCAACCTTGTTTAAAACATTTAACGCTGAAAGAAGCTGGAACACAATCCTTAAAGTTTAAATTTAATCTCTGCTGCAATTAATGTTTTAACCAAAACGGTTAATAAAACCACTGGGGCTACAAGTACAAAGATGAGTGATTCCCTGTCGGCTGAGCCACAGGTTTAAAGGGCAATCACTAATGATTTATAATTTGTTGAATTAACTTGGAAACGTTCAAGGATCTCAAGAATCACAGATCACAATTGTATTTCACACCTTCTTCCAAGGCAAGAAATTACCCTTTTAATTACCAAATTGTGCTGTTATTGCATTGTGGTTTGCAAAACTGCAAGTATTTAGTGGCTTTTTCACTCACATGCACAACAGTAGCCAGAATTTTTTCTTTCTTCTAAATACAACATTAAAATGGCCTAAGATTAATGTGACATTAGGCTGCTTCACAGCCTGTTTCTGGAACAGACTCTGGACCACCGCAACCCTGCATTGCACAAGTGGTCATGGATGATGGATAGATGGACAATATTAAATTATGCACATAGTAAGGACAGCACTGTAAAAACTGAAGCACAATAAGCAGACTGAGCTGGGTGAACAAGAACTGTAGCTTGTGGGCTCTCCATGTTGGGGAAACTGGACAATTGAGTACAAGAGAAGCACGTGTGTGGACACTGGTACTGCAATGTTCCCATTGTTCTGGGCATGATTAAGAGGAAAAGAGAAAAGGGAAGAAAAACAGCAGGATATAAACAATGGCAGGAAACCAGGGGCACGAATCCCTAACACCAATCTGAGTGTCCACAATTTGTAAGGAAGCTCAAAATAGTGAGGGTAATCACTGTGAGCTCAAAAAAAAAAAAAAAAAAACACAGGATCATGACTGTGAACAATAACAAAACAGTACCAAACAAATTAATTTGTTCAAATCCCCATCATCCAGTTCGCTGCTTTGGCTTTGGTGTACTGTGAAAAATCATGAACATTAATGTTGCCTTTCACAGCTGATCACAGTGCAACAAACTTTCCTTTCTCCCTCATCAGTCCCCCAGGGCGAAGCTGTACTCTGCCACGGAACCAGACTTGTGAAGCTCGGGAATCTGAAGCACCATTGTGGCTCCCGGTAGACATTCCAGGACAATTCCAAACCCATTCAGTATGAATCTGCATGAGACTTTAAATCAATCACTTTCTGCAAGGTCATTTGCTATTTCCTGCAAATACCATTATCTATCCAAATGAAAGTATTAGAAGGATAGACTGGATCCTGGCTGGCTCATACAATCTTTCCTACCCTATCCACCATTATAGAAGAGCAGTGGTGGCAGTGATCGATACTACATTTAGAAACTCCGAGTGTAAAGATTTACACCCCCTGCCAAGCACACAAACACAAACACAGCACAAAAACTGTTCCACATCACAGGAACAACACCATTTGTGGAACAATGAACTTACCACCAAACCTGAAAATTAAGAGAAAACCTAGAAAAATTAGTCATCCTTTCAAACCTTAAAATGAAGTAAGAGAGACCCTTATAACTGCAGTAGCAAGGTTTCTGTGTTCATTTTTATTTACCGTATACCTTCAGACAATCAAAATATACATTCCCCCCACACAGAACTGGTTCAGACTTTAAGCTTAGTATCATGTAACAAAAGTCACAGAACTGGCAATGTATAGCATCACATACTGATGTTCAACACACAGCATACTCAGTCAAATACACCACTGCAAAGATGAGTTATTCAATGTTCAGGATCATTTAGTTGAGATTATTGTTTAATCATAAAGGACAACAAAATGCTGTATGTCAGTATCAATCAATATAGAGTCTAATTTCATATTTATAAATTATAAATCAGCAGAAAACCTAAAACAATCATAAATAGTAAGACAAATATACTAACTCCAGACAAGTAAATTACAGGTAGTTCACGGATAGCAGCTCTAAAGTTGACTAAATTGGATTAAATCAACTGCTGTTAACTGCTTCTGAAGCTACAAACAAGCATGATCAGCCAATGGATGGAAGTATAAAAAAAATATATAGCCTGGACTAGCAGAAAAAGGACATAAACAAAGACTGGAATATAAAAACAAGCAGATGAGTTAAGAATTAAAAAAAAAAACTGATGCACTTCAAGTAAGACTATCCCTTGAGTCACATTTTGACATCAACTCTAAAACAATGTTCAGGATATATTACAACCTTGCTAATAAAAATGTGCAGCCAGAAAGGAGGAAGTACATTTTAATATTAAGGTTTTCAAACAGTTAACACATGCACAATGTACAAATTTTTTCATGTTTCTCATTTTGTATACACACTATCCAGACTGGAGACACTGTGATGGGGCTGTACGCAAACAAAGAGCATAGCTATCTCTTTGGCCGGTCGATGTCATCGATGGCAGCAAGGAGCTTCTGTCTTGCCTTCTTGTTTATGTGAGACCCCAGACAGACATTCACTAGATTGGTGAGCTGCTTCATGGAGTACTCCTGCCCAAAGACAACCAGATACATGTTAGCCTAAGAAAGTCAGTCAAGTGGACAGTCGTGTCCATCAGTGTGAATCATCACTTTGTACCACGTGAAGTTACCATTTTCAGTTTCACTCCACTTTAATTATTCCACACAATAGTTTCTCTTTTCCTATGACAACACACTTTTATTGATCCAACATTTTTCAAACCAACCAATAATACATGAGAAAATTTGAACTAGGCCAACATTTCAATAACTGTATAAGAAACAGATTTCTTTATCCACCCATCCATTGTCATTAACCCCTCAATCCTGAGCAGGGCTGCGACAGTCTAGAGCGTATCCCAGAATCTGTGGGCACAAGGCTATGAAATACGAGTACATGGTGAGAGGAATCTGGAACAAGCTCACACAGGCATGGTTCGAACATACAAACTGCTCAGAGAAAACTGGATTTTAACTCATGCCCAACCAGCACAGGCACTGTGAGGCAGCAGCCATACTCACTGAGCCACCATGTCACCCACATTTCTTAATTTCGGTGAAATGTAGAAATTCATATTCCACAAAAGAAAGAAAGGTCACAACACTAGAAAGAAGAAAAATGTAGTTTTTTTAGCCAAAGATCACCTGCTTTGTCCAAATTTATAACTACTCAGATGGCATCTCCATATGTGGTTGGTTGGCTGAGCACATTATTATTCCTATGCTGTTTTTGTGATAAACTGAGGCAGTATTCTCTGTTACATAAATTTTCTGTCACTTATTTGCCAAACAAAATGACCTGTTACGTGATTTGTAATTACTGCTATTGTTTTACGTTATGAGAGATGTACAAAAACCAAAAGTGGAAAAATTTCCTGAATTATTTATCTTTTTTTTTTTGTTACACTGGAACTAGAGAGAACTACATATGCACCTGTGTTTGCCCATTACGGTGGGCCAAACAACTGCATGTCAAGTTGCCTGGGTGCCAAAAAGCTTCATCACCAAAATCTCCCGCAACATCTGCCCTGACTGTCTGGATTCCTATTGACCTTACCCTGTGGTTCTTGATAAACTGCTCCATGTCGTTCTCGGTCAGATAGTAGGCCTTGATGTAGGTCTCCACAAACTCTTTGTCGGGAATGGGCCGGATGTCGGTCAGCTTCTCCAGTTTCATGAGGAACTGCTGGAAGTCCAGCTGCATTAAGGCCCGTCCTTCATTACTGCATTTCTTCACATTTGCATATCTGGCAGACAGAAACGTGGTAAATGTGGTTACCGCCAGTCAAAGGAAAGGAAACAGCCAGGCGGCCACTATTCACGTATCTACAGGTGGAGGAGTGGAATATCGCTGTTATTGACAGGATACACTCTTTGGTAAAATCCCTACAGATACGCATGTGTAATAGCAGTCGCGTTTTTCCCACTGCTATTTGTGTAACCTCAATGAGGACACCCCCCGGAGGGCAACATTAGCATTCGGTACAACGTGCCAAGCCAGATCAGCAGCAGCTGACAGCCATATTTACTCTCTGCCTGACAAGGTGTAATTGCTTTCTGCACAAGGAGAAGATACAACAAGTGAGTGGGACGTGACACTCCGAGGAGGTCCGCTGCACTGTTTAGGAAACTCCAAATGCACTCTAAGTCATGATTCAGATGTGTAAACAAGGGCTATGTTTGAGGAGTCTGCACTGATGAAAGAACAACAAAACAGGCAAATGCAAATTTTAAAAACTGCCAAAAAAAAAAACACACTAACTGGTTAGATGCACAGTCACAGTTCCCTAGATTGCGCTGTAAATCCTGCTGCCCATGCATGACCCTGAAGCTGGGTTTTAACCTCACAGCATATTTGCACACTCATAGATGAAAAATAAAATTGTGTGACTGCATCAACAAAACACTTCTCCATGTAGGGTAAGTAAATTTTAATGAGCACTGTGGAACAGAACTTTTGTAAGAGACAACAGAAAACTCTCAGATGTGATTAATTTCAATTTCTTCTTGGTTTTCACCCATACCATTCCTCCTGAGAGGGTGCCAACAACTCATTGAGATATTAACCCAGTGAAGTGAAACCCAGTGAATTTCTATAAGCAGCAGGGGATTCTTTCCCCCCTTTGAAATGCATTTGTGTGTTATACTTCACAGTTAGAATCACCTTTTTTCATCATTGCTGTGCAATGAGTGTACCAGAAATAAGGCCCGAAAGGAGTTCAAAACTGAAAGACAATGTTTTGACTCTGATGGGGTGGAATGAGCTCCCTTTCTCCCTCTGAACTGCTAAATCCCTTCAAGCATTCAAATAGGTACTCAAAACACATCACTTTCAAACCCACTTCTCTCATAACTGTTCCAAAAACTTGCATCACTTCATCCCCATCATATTTGAATTCCCTGCTATTTTGGTATGTAGCTTAATGTATGCCTGCAAAAATGGTGCTATGGAACAAACTTACTGTGTTTTAACAATCGCACATCAGTATTTATAGCACTGCACCTTAGGGTTAGAGATAGAAATGCACTTTTTTTTAAACTGAATTGTAGATTGCTATGCAGAAAAGTGTCTGATAAATGAATAAATGTATCTGTATGGAAAATATTACTGTTTTAGTACTAGGTCCTCCTTCAAATGCAATACATGGATAGCTTCTTACTGCAGCTACAGCCAAGGAAAATATTCTAATGTACTGTGTGAGAGGATTGTAGAAGGCAAAATTACTTGAAGTTGTGACATGTCATGTGTTTTTCCCTCTTGTGCACGGTAAGATGGTGCACTCCTGAGCACACTTCTCAGCTGAACATGAAGAAAATACCATCTGGAAGCCGTGACAGAGTGAAAGAAAGTTGGCTCTGAGTGCAGTTACACCAGTTGACACTGGCACATTGGCTGTTTGTAAAGCTGATTTAGGCACTGATCCTGCCTTACGTGAACTTTTACTTTGCAATATATTATTTAGTAATTTTTTGATGAGAAAACATGAATTAAATGACAAGGCCAGAAAAATTAGAATTTCTTTCTTTGACAGAATACAAATGTGCTGCAACAACTGCAGGTACCAGTGTTTTCGTGTGGCTGGTGTCCCTGTATTTTTAGAGTAAAACTTTCCAGAACAGATCATGCTTGTGTCACAAGAACATGGAGAAAACTGAAAAATGCATGTAGTTGCTGAGGTAGAAAAACCTCCTGCTTTCACAGAAATGGCACAGGCTGCTGCACCTTAATGATCGATGTCTCTGATGGATGCCACTTCAACACCTCCACACAAATTTTCTAACTAACATTTCATCATATACTAATGTACGCCATTGTTTTGTCATGTAAACCATGACTTTTTTTAAAAACAATTTGCTTGAGAAGCTGTACCACAACTGACTGAACCAATCCATTCCCAAGCAGTTGCATGACAAATTGTACAGATATGATTCATTCTCTCCTTTGGCGACTTATAAGACTTTTTCCCCTCTGTATTTACTGGTAGTCTACCAAATGTTGTAGTTTGAAGCTCACCCTTCCACCAGAGTCCGATTTGCCAGTCGAATGCAGTGCTCCCACAGGACATTGGCCACAGGCAGAGGAATCCTCACGTGCTTGGACACATCCCCCAGTCGCTTGTTAAACTGCTCAAACTCCTGAGGAGAACACAACAAAGCAAACCAGTTGTTCACATGTGTCTGTGACTGTGTCAGACCTCCCCTCTCCCAGGCAGCAGGGCAGGTGAGGCCTTGCCCACTGACTCCGTGGGTACAGTTGAGTTTTAGTTGGGTATGAAGTTGAAGAGATCTGGAGGACCTCCAGTAACTCACTGTGGTGCATGACTAGATCAGAATTACTAGTACATCAAAAATTTTCACAACCCCTAGCAGCCAAGAGGAATATAAAGCCAATTTCAGTGAGACACATGATGTACTCTCCTTCCCAAACTGGCTTAATGGTGGTGCTCTTAGCTTCTAAGTGTCAAAAAATACAAACAAACAAAATATGAAAGCTTACGTATGGTTACACACTTGATAGAGCTTTGAATATGGGCCACTTTAAGCAACCCAGCAGGGCCCGTAATCATATGGCAGCCCCACGCAAACCCACTGACCTGGTCCTACAGCTCAGATGGTTTGTGATTGGCTCACAGTCCACCCGAGAAGAACTGTATACAAACATGAGCCAGGGGAGCTGTTGATTCAGCTGGGCTGCTGCAAATTTCTTTTCACTATTCTGTTCATTGGCCATGGTGCCACATCCTTTACAACATGTGACAAGCTATGGTACATTTACTCCAGTACCTGGAACAATACCCACTGTGAACATTGATGCCAGCTTAGAGGTGTGTGTATTATGGAGCGCATAATCTTTCAAATTAAAACAAAATGATTCCACTTCATGACTGTCATTTGGATTGTGCAAAGTAAACAGAGCTGATATCATGGGGAGGCTTAAAAAAGAAAAAGACAGCATATACCTTTGACTACTCAAAGTAAATATAAAATGAACATAACAAAACAGAAAAAGATACCAAAAACCAAATATAGCTGCAGACAGAAGTGCTTGCAAGATGTAAGATTATATTATCATATTGCTAGCAGAGAGTAACATGGATTTAAGGCAGAAATACAATTCAAACTTGCCATCTACCCATTAGACCTGTTATTTTGTGGGGTAGATAGCTGCCATTATACTAATTCTGGTCATCATCCCTGCAAAACACAACCTTGGATCTGGAAACAATATTCCTGATTTCTGTGGAAATGAACATGTGTCTCTACACTAGCTTTAACAGAGGATTTTAAATGTGAGAAATATGTTTTGTCAAAGAATGAAGAACAGCAGCTATTTTAACAGGAACAAGGATAATATTCTGCTATTGGCTGGGAACATGAAACCATACTGTGTGAGCTGTCAGAAGACAATGTGTTCGGTAATGTTAGAAACAAGTGTTAAGATCAGATCAAGGAACATCGTCCAATTTTAAAAAGAAAAATGGTTCCAGAACTTTTATATTATACACATAAACCATTATCACTGCTACTGATGTTCTTATTTTTAACTTTATTAATACATTTGTCGACATACAAGTACTTACTGATTTTGAATTATTCAGCTTACACACTGACATAATAAATTTATATATAACTCAAATGTAGACATATTATTTTCTCACCTTTGTATTAAGAAGACACTAAATTACACAGTAGTTGGCAGGTGTTTCCTAATTTATTCAAAATCTATAGACTAAGACAAATGCATTCAGATCAGCTCCTTGTGTTGGTATCTTAAAACAATTTATTCATGTGCAAACATATTTTTGCTTACTCTGAAGCAGAAGTGAACTACTTCACCAGGCTAGCTTGTCCCAAAATAGTGTCTTTAAATTTGTGTTTACAGCCAGGTCTGGTGGAAGCCTGGAGGTCTGTTAAATACATGAAAACAGATAGGCAATTATGCACATTTGGTGTTGTGCTGGCATACACTGTTCTGCTGAACATTTAATTTTAAATATCATATTTAAAATACCATCTGTTCTTCCAACTGTGTTGTCTATGTAGATTCTAGCTTTCCAAAATGCACGCTGCTTTCCCAAATAAAATCTCAGAATAATGTAAGGTAAGACGTAAAGGTTGGTGGCGATAAAGACATAAAGCTTGAAAACAATTATAGTAAAGAAACTGTCCCTGTGTAAAGAGCTCTAAATGTATATTTAGTTAAGCCCCAAGTTCCTAATGCGACTTACTGAAAGTACAAATAATAATGTATACCAACACTGAGAGTCAGTCTTTTGCTTTTAGCATAAGGACAACTTTCTTGCTTTACAGGAAAAAGTCTGCTAAGAGAGAGACACAAAACACATAGCCAGGCAATACTGTACTTGTGGTCAGTTAAGAAACAGTACGTGAAGAAAACCCATTTCTACAGCTCAACAATAGGGATGTATAACAAGTACATTCACTTTATGGCCACTTTTCAAGGAACTGACTGCGTCCAAAAAAACAGAAGGGGTGCAAGGGGTGCAGCAGCTTTAAATGTAAATTTGTTGGTAAGTACTAAAGTTTGTTAATATTTCAAAATAGAGTACATGGAAAGTATTATTCTGCAAATAATTACATTTTGGGTTTAATGGGTTTATTTATTGCTTCTCTTTAACATGGACTGAGCTGCTAGTTTATTAGATGCACTTTACCCACCTTCACACAAATTCCAACAAGTCATATATGAGCTGTGGTATAAATCAGGCAGAGCAGCATTTACAGCATCAGTTACTGTTCAACTGAGCACTGAATTAGTCAAAACGAGTGACATTAGTGACGTTGCACAAGTCATGTTACGCGCTAGTCATGCTGGTTCTAGCATTTTCCAAATGACTGTCATCTTGAATTTTTCATGCACTGTTGCAAGGGTTTCCTAAGAATGGTGCGAAAAAGCGAAAAAGCAAGAAAGTATCCATGATCAGCAATCCTGTACATGAAAACAGCTTGTGAATCAGAGGGGTCAAAGGAGACTGGACAGAATCGTGCAAGCAAACAGGCCAAAACCTGTTAAATCTTATCAGAATTCAACACTGATGTGCACATTGTGAGCTCAGAACACACTACTTCTCAAATGGACGACAACAGTCAAAGATTATGTCAGGTGCTGATGCAGTCAACGAAGAACAAGAAAGTGCATTTCCAGAGGGCACAGGGCCATCAAAACTGGACTGATGAAGAATGGGGAAAAAAAGTTGCCTGGTTGGACAAATCTATCATGCTGATGGAAGCATCAGAATTTGGCACAAGCAACATGATTTGACTGACAACTAGAGCACTTTAGGATTCTTGATACCCAATAAAGAACATCTGAATAGCATGGCATATCCAAAAATCATCGCTGACCAAGTTCATCCCTTCACGGCTACAGTTTATCAACACTCGGATGGACACTTCCAGCCTGTTAATGCGCCATGTCACAAAGCATATATCATCAAAGAATGGTTCCAGGAACGTGACAGCAAGTTTTCACTGCTTCAGTGGCCTGCAGTCCCTGAATCTTAACCCTTTTGAGCATCTCTGGGATGAGGTGGAAAGGCCTTTTTGCAGCAACTACGCAACACAATCCTTTCTGCATGCATTCCTGCATGACACATCCAGCATCTTGTAGAATCCATGACCACATGAATTCATGCCGTTCTGAAATAATTACTAGATAGATGTGCCTAACAAACTGCCAATTTAGTGCAAAATAATAATCCCATAGGCATTTAAAACACATCAGAAGAAGACAAATCATGTAAAACTGAAGAAAGAATACTGTTTAATGACCTTCTGCCCTGTTGCACATGTGCTTTGGATTTTGATTATTTCCACGGCATCTTTTGAAGACATCTTAACTAAGAAGCATAGCATAAATTAGACTGCAATGATTCAGTTTCAACAAATCAAACCCATATCCAGTCTGTAATGAAGTCCATAGACTTTTTGCACAGTGCATACTACCAATAAAAAGAGTTTTAGTAAGATTATCTAATTTTTATATAAAAACCCACAACTGATTTAATTTTCTTGAAATAGCTGTCATGGATTTGTGCTAACATGCAAATGCATCAATGTGCATTTTGAGCAAATAATAATGTGAACCGCATTTATTTAAAGCCCTGGAGAGTGAGATCATTGCAGGTCCTCAGTCAGTGGTATTGTGGCTAAAACAGAGTAATCAGGCTGGTGACCACAGAAACCCCTTCATAAACAGCATCTGGAATGTGGAAGTCCTCTCCTTTCTATACAGACACCAAGAAGGACCATTAAAAAAAGGTTTCGTGATGTGCACCGTATGCTATTTAATGTACCTTAGGAGACAATAAACAGAGCCATGCCTGCTCTTTTGTAGTTGACTTAACTGTGTCCCTACTACCACCTAGAGACAAACAGACTTTTAAAAACTAAGATCCAGATCAAGATTAATAGATAAATAAAAACCTAATTTTAAAAATCCCAAAATGATTTGTAGAAACTGTGTGGTATGTAATGGAATCATCATACAGGTGAATGTAAATCACCAAAAGGTCTCATTTATGAATTATAAAAAACACGCAGAATTCCCACAACTGTTTCAGGCAACATTTCAAATATTTGCTAGATTGTAGAGGAACGAAACGCAATGCTCACTCGACACAGTGTTACCATGGGGTGTCAGTCACCTCTGAGACAGCTGAGCACCTAAAGAGAAAGCATACATACCTTCAAAAGGACATCCACATATATGTTATGTTGGGACATGATTTCCTTGATGTCCCATTTAACGCTGGCCATGAGCAGCAGCATTTGTTCGTAATCTATGGCTTTGGCTGCCACAATCCAGTAAATGGGTTTACGCAGCTCACTGGCTGTGGACACCGTCTACAATGCAAAGCAGCAAGAACAAACAAACAACCAGGTTTTTGTAAGCCAGGAAACACAAACAGCTCTCCATCGTTACACAGCCAATGTTAAATTTACCAATAAATAAAATAATTCCTGAGCTGTTATATTTAACCTTTTCATCCCTGCAGCCTTAAATGCATTTCTAATTGGGACTTCAAATTAATTCATTAAAAAAAAAAACCATGTAAAATTTCAGGGTGGTAACAGACAAAACCTAAACGAAATATGGGTGGATCGCAAAAAGGTAACAGATGACAGCCTGCTTTGCACAGTGAAACACACTCTGCACTTTTATTCAGCCAAAAGGTATACGTGCTATATAAATCGTGTGGGGAGGGTTGGGGTACACATCCACAGGAAAAAGTCAGTGCAGAAACAGCATTTTCAGAGGAAATGAAGGGTACAAGTTGGACCTGGGAATAGAACTGCTGGAGGAAGGGCTTCTTGGCTGCTGGCATCACTGTGTCCAGATGCGACTGCAGGAACTCGAACTGTTCTGCCAGAAACACCCTGCAGATGACACTGGGATCAGGCGCTTGATTTTCAACCCATCTGATTAAAACTTTTAAATGGTGTGTCAACACACTGCTATTTATGGAAAAGGGCTTTCAATCAGTGTTTTGGCAGCAGAGAAGTATCAAGAGCTGTTCTTTGTGTGAGTATTTGTATGCATTTCACACTATGTAAAAGTGCATGGAATACCGAATGGAAGCCACTGTGAAATCCTAGTCCAAATGAAAACCTATTTAAGGTATATGATAAAGAAAAACTTGTAAATTGTTTTCATTATTAAATTATAAATACTTTACAATGTAATTTTCATTCATCTTTACATTATATATTAAAAAACGAGAACAATCATTTAGTCTACTCACTGACTTGCAATGCAGGTACAGAATGTAAACTACTGTACAGAATCTACTAATCTCTAATAATCTTGTAGAGCACTATTATTATTTACCTGCTATACAAAGGTATTATTGTACATTTGGTAAAGAACCAAACCTAACCTCCACTGGAGAAAAAGAAAATGGTGAGGGGAGGGAGATCAATAAAAATACCCAACACAGCACTTTGGCAATTTTGAGCCGTTTTCAAATTTTATCCATTTGATATGGATAAATCAATTACATAAAGTTATTACCCAGCAAAAACAAATTTGGCTATGTCTTGGAGGAAGGGCAGACAATAAGAGAAAGTGGAGCCCAAAAGAGTAATTACAGAATGGCAAAGGAGACTGCAGTCAGTTTCACATTTTTTAGGCTCTTAATAAATTGTTACCTGCCATAGGATGATGTCTACAGACGACACATATGGCCCCAAAGAGCTTCACCAGTTATTCATAAATATAGCTGCCCAAATACAAAGTGGTAAGTATACTACATGAGCCATATGAAACTGATATTGTGAGCTCCACAGAGCTGCAAAAAAGAATTGCAAGGCTTATAATTTTTTATGTACAAATTGCTCTGCCAAATTTCATCATGTCCAGAAGCACTGCTTAATTTGCTAAAGAAAGAATAATTTTAGATGTTGTTTAAAATTAACAGAGCTCATTAGAATAAGGGGATGTTAGCAAAGTTTAAATGACACCCAACTGTGGCCTCATTAAATAAATCAGGCGAAGCGCAGACAAGTGCCTGGCAAATCTATCTGATTTGCAGGGCCTCTAAAAACTGCATTATATTCCATTTACACTCATTGACACGTGTTTACAGCCGTCGACATGCTACAGGCTGATTGAACACGATTCAGTGTTTATCTAGTTAGCCCTGTGTAATCGGGAATTTAGCCAAAAAAAGGACCCATTCTTGTCTCTTACCTTTCACACCTATAATCGTAATCTTTACACAAGCATGCCAGTTCATCGACTATTCCATTAAGACAAAATAAAAGAGGTGCTGCAGCAGGAGTAACCTTTAGAGATCTAGTTAAACTTCTAATGGCCACATTTTAAAGTCAAGTATTCTCTGCATGCATATGTACAATACAAAAGGTTCAGGGGTACAGAACCTTTTGGTTCATTAATAGCTTCCTGCAGGTTCCATTACAATTAGGCACAGCAGGAAAGGTCTTTAGAGATGGAGATGGGGTCTTGTTTTAATGCATTTTCAAGCTTATTCTACCCTTTGAGACTAGGATTTTTTTCCCCCTCTCTGTACCTCGCAACTTTCAGCTCATATTTTCAGTGTTATCATTGTGCCGGGCTTAAGCCATCTGGCAGCCGTGGTAGCAGCATCCCGGCATTGAAGCCCGCAGAAGACCTTCCAAAGCAATTTTAAAAACAGCTTTTGTCTTCCAAGTCCTGATCTCACTGAGAGATGCCAGCCCGAACTACTGTGGTTTGGAGAATGCACAATGCAAATTTACCAGCTGGCCAGAAACTAAATTTATTTTTTAAAAAGTACTGCACATTAACAAGAGAAAATATTTATCTAGCATTTTCCTATTCATAGTTTTCCGAGCTCTGTTGTTTTGACTTGGCAATACAGTGCACTAGCACCTACTTAATGAAATGAGCTTCCCTTCATCCTGAAGGCAAAGTCGTATGAGGTGGATGTTGACTCATCAGGAAAGATGCTTGGCTCAACAGCACCAATGGATTATACTGCATAACATGAGCAAAGTGATGAAAACGTATGATTTATTAAAAGGTTTAAGTTCAAGCCCAGGGGCATGGGGGCAGCAGAGACTATATTACTGTCTAAGTCTGAAACAGTCTTCTCTATTACAATGCAACATGAAAATGGATGTTGCTCTAAGTAATTTATCCATCTGGCTCATATTGTTTGATGTGACTCGGTCCCTAGCCCTTAGACACGACAATTTCTAGGTACTTTGAGGACACACTTATTCATAAAACACTCAAAATACACATTCATCCACCTGGCAAACTGTGCAGAGGATCACCTTTCATTTTTTATTCTTGTCTTCATTGTGGGATGCTATACATTTCTTTAGAAACTGTATGTGAGGTTTGTTCCAGCATTGTACTTAATTTTCTTGCCAGAAGATTATTTGGATATTTCTGGAATATTTATTTCTTAATGGGCAGTGCTTGAAAACCTATGTTGCAGTTTCTATGACTGATGATTTACATTCACTTTTGTTGAATCTGAGCTTGTCAAACACATAAATGTAAATATAAAAAAAGCAAATCTTACAGTGACTCTGTAGCCACGACTCTTTCAGCCAGGCCATAGAGGGTCTCACTGGCAGTCAGCACCACCAGGTGGCTCAGATGGGGACTCGGCACCTTCTCCTTCCGCTCCTCTGAAGTCCCGTGGGCTCCTGCAGGCTCTGTCGTGGCTTCCTGCATGTAACGAGAGTGCGGGGAAGAACCCATCCGTTGGGTTAGAAATTGACAGTGTAAATGTTGGTTTGTTCACTGACACTGTACAATTCAGTTTATTGTTAGGAAAGAAACTTAATTTAGATTTTCTCTCAAGGGTCCAACAGCAGCGCAACTCTTGTGATATGATCTTTAATCTTTGGGTCCCCAAGTCAGCATTCTTCAACAGAACTTTCTGCCCATTTCACTTACAGTCCTCTGGGCAACCTGAGGCAGCAGAGTGGCTTCCAGCTGCTGTCTTACATGCAAAGTCCCCAGGATTGAATCCCACCTCCTGCTCTAGTAATTTTGATCAAGGTATTTACCCAGAATTGCTCAAACAAAAATTACCCAACAGTACACAAGTATCTGCAAAAGAATGACTAATGGAAATACAGTGAATGTTTTTGAATGCAGTTTAGGTGGAAGGTACAATTTTACAAAAACTATTGTTATAATCATTGATTTCAAAAAACCAAAAATTGTTGAGTAGTTCAACTGGCTGAACATTTTTTCAGAATAATCAACGTACACGATAAGGCAACTTTTAAGTCATTAAGTTCATTATGGTAAATTCCACATTAAAAATAATTTTTTGATGACTGGCTTGCTTACATTTTTCTTTGAACATTAGGGGGAATCAAAGACAAAAAGGACGAGAGTGCCCATGTATAAGCATCCTTTGAAAAATAGTATTTTACTCTGGACATTATATTACCTTTGTTTTTCTTTATAGGTTAGCATTCTATCTTAAAAGTAAATTATAGAACCCCATCTCTGTTTGTGTACAATTTGTCTACATCCCCAGATAACAAAATGCAGACAATTCACTTTTGGCTGTCTCCAAGAGGCTGCAATTCTGGTTGTGTATTGGAAAGCACTGGGCATTTAATTTATTTGGAAATTCTGTACAGAATGAATGCTGATAAAAAAAACTGATGGGTATTACTTTTGAGTTGTGATCGCTTGATGCACTTACTAAGTGCGAACGTTAACACAGATAAATTGGCGACCTTCACCACATTTCAAATTAGCTCCAGTTACACTGCAGGGTTTCATATCTTCCCAGAATGCAAGTAAGAAATAAACAGCCACTATCACATACTGAGTGTATCAAACTTAATGTGATTAATTTTAACCCATTTTCTTTACTTCATTTTCTTAAGTATACTAGAAATGATAAAATGCGGAACACAGCAGACACACTGCAGTTTTCAGAGCTCATAAAAGCCCAGTGAAAACAGGTACCAACATTTCTTCTGAGAATACAATGACTACCGAAGACCTTCCACAATTATCCATTATTTCCGTAATTAGCATAACAATCACCATACATGGTACAGTTATATTAATTTGTAGGTGGCAATGGAAAAAAAAATCCACTGTGGAAAAATGCATCTTAGCTACTGCAAAAAATTCCAGCCATGTAAATCCATTGGCCATTCCATTTAGATAATTAGCCCACCTCCTGAACTAAGACACGCAACTAAATAGTTAAACAGGGCTACTTTGGACATGGTTATTTATCAAGTGGTACAAGGACATTTGAACAAATGCCCTGATCTGAGAAGCCTTAAGATGTATTGAGATAGCTATCATATAAACACATACACAAATCCACACACAACCTTCTATAGTTATGTCAGCACAATGGGTACCTGTCATGATATACTGCTTCATCTGTATTTCCCCCTTCCCTTTTGTCAATAAAGCTCTTTATGTAAGCAGCTTCAAAAACTAAAAGGAAAACACATTTTTCAGATATTAACATGGCCTTTATCTCAATCCGTATGATAATAAGTTACCATTATTCAAATTATTCTTTTCCTCTTTGAATACTTGGAAACTAAAAAGACAAATTTCAGCTATATAAAAATTAGGTCAGATTCCACTAAATTAAAATAGATACTTTTAATCAGTCTAAGTTTGCAATAAGTAACAGGGCCATTTCTTGGTTTCTTCCAAATAAAAAATCCTTATTAATAACAAATTTATAGTTTAGAATTTTTCGAAACACCCAGCAGAAAAACCACCCATGGCAATCAGTATAGTAAAAAATAAACAGAATGAAAAATAACTTCCTGTTTAATTTGTTTGACCCAAAATGATTCAAATGTATAGACAAAGCAGGATTTAAAAAAGACTTCTGTTATTTAGCTGTATAACTGCTTTACGTGTAGCTGTAATGGTCTAACTTTCACATCACGAATAAAAAAGTGTTCTTACCACCTATTAACATAAATAAGGAATTTTTAATGTCAAAATGGATATGTGGCAAACATGAAAAGGAATTTAGGTTTTACTGCACTACGTAATGCTTGCACTGCAGCATCCACTTACTGCAAATACCACTTATTTATGTGCTTACTCATTTATCATTGGACTCACAGCAGCTTCTCATTCCTGGCTCAATTCTGTGTGGTTTCTGGCTTGTTACTTTGCCCTTTTTGTTTGTTTTGTTTTCATTTCCTTTGTTTTGCTTGTTTGGTTGTGTTTCCCTGGTTCCACTTGATAATAGTTACCTGTATCTGTGTTTTATGCCTATTTTGTTCATGGTGACTTGAGAGCAGACAGGGAAGTACATCACAAGACATACACTGTACACACATAGTTTTGTTTCTGAATGTATAAAAACACACAAACAAGTAAGGAGAGAATATTGCCCATGTACTTTAGTTTGAGTTAGTGTAGTTTAATTACATAGATGCCAAACATCTTTATTTTCATTTTTGCTTGTATTTATTTAGGTTAGTTAGATTAGCTTGCGCTATTAACTAGATTTGTTTGGTTTTGATTTGTTCCTTCCTTTGGAACCACTCATGTTTCATTCCCTGTGTGTCAGTATGTCTTTGGTATACCCACTGGGGTGACAATGTTTGTTTTTTTTCCCTTCATTTCATGCTCTTTGGTTGTGTATGAATGAGCTACCCATCTAAAATCATTGACCTAGGAAGTTCATCAGGACTGGATGTAGAACCATGAGAGGTGGGATTCTCTTTAAAATAAAAGCACTTCCTAGGTGAAGCCTGAGAGGACATCCTGTACTACAGACTTTGCCTTTCCTCTTTTTGCCATACTTTGTTTAGCTCCTTTGTTTTTGGTGGCTTTTGTTGTACTGTTTTTTGTTTATTGATGTTCTTTGTAGTTATTATAGAGCAGAGTAGTGAGTAAGGCTATGGAAGACTTTTGGGTTACGCAGGATTAGGATAATGACTTCATCATTAATGGAGTATTTTTGTTTCTCAGTTTTGACGTTAGGTAGATGTCCACCGTAAAAGGTTTGGTTAGTTAGGTTTCTTTTTGTTTTCTTTAAATTCTCACTTCAGGTTTTGTATCAGTATTACAGTGTTAGAAACATGCACATCTTTGTTACACAATATTTGTGAGCCTGTCAATTTATTCGCTAATAACCTTTTATAGTTTATGCTGTACTCCACTATACCCCTAGACAGCAATGGAGTCATAATAGAGGTTCCAGGAAATTAAATAAAAGTAAGCTGTCATTTTATGAACAAAAGCAAACATGTTAACACTTGTATCAATCAAAAACACATTCCATACTTTATATACCTATAAGACTCAAAATCTCAGTAAAAAAATCTGTGAAGAGACTTAAATGTGGTTATTGTAGATGACCAGTACCACTGAGGAGATTAATAAGATTAATAAAGGTTAATCTTTTTTTAAAAATCTACAGCGATCAACTATTTCTCTGTTATCCATCTTGCACGCTAAAAGAATTACAGCTGAAGTTCAGAGAGCCCATTCAGAGTAACCTGTCCTCTGTTCTTCCTAGTCACACCAGACCTATACCAAACATGATTTATTACAGCAGAAGGTACCTCAAAACAAAGCCATCTCAAATTAAGATAGAGAGGGAAGTATGTAAATATTTGAAGTTGAAACACGTTTTTCATCATATCCAGTAGATAGTTGACAAAACTGGATCATTCCAAAAAAAAAAAAAAAGGGTTTCAAAGACAAATAGTCTTTGAAAATTTTTAAAATACTTTTTTCCTACCTTTCTATATGCTGATGCTCTCATCAACACTTAATGTCCCTCCACCCATTTTCAGTAACTGCTTTTTTAAGTAACACCACAACAACCCTGAGCACATCACAACAATCACATGGTGTGGTGTCGACCAGGACACTGCAGGGCAATCCATGCCTATTTACTTACACAGTTACAAATAAAATGCACTCATATGAACAAGATTAGGCAGAAATTGCTATACTTGCAGAATTCCATTGCTTTGCATTTCAAATCTTATTTTTTCCCATTTGCTGACTACATAGATCTTCAACATGGCAATATTAAATAAGTGAGCATTATCATCTTTACAAAGGGTTGCCCTGAGCTGGTATTAATGTTCCATAAAAACTCCTTTAAAAAAACTTCAGTGTCAGTTAGCTTTAGCTTCATGTCAGGCTCCCCAGTTTGTCAGTGTGCATTTGCTGTTTGTCTAAAGAAACCCAAGGTGTCATGTCGTAAATGAACCTGCCATCTCGGCCATGCTGCCTAAGATTCTGCCCAATGGCAAAATCACTAAGCTCAACTAACCCAGCAGCTATATCTGGGTCCTGCCACTGGCTTTGCCAAAAAAATAAATAAAATCTGCATCAGTTGTACTGAGACTGATTACCTTAAAGCAAATCAACAGATGCCATTCTCTTTTTTCTCCAATTTTCATGACAAGCGAGTTTGATCGATTTTTTTTTTGGTCAATTTCAAAGTTTTCATTTTTGTACCTTGTCTTGAACTACTGCACTAATGGTAATGAGAATAAAAACATTGTAAGACAGTTCCATTCACCCAAAGCCACCAGGAAGAGTTACTGCATTTCAGTAAGAGTAGTTAGAAAAAAGAGAAAAGCATGATATTCCCTAGAGATGATGTGTGCCATGTAGTCAAGTTGGACTGAGTTGTGACTCATTTTAAATTTCACAAAGTAAAAAATACTGGTAGATATATAGTGGTCTATTTTAGCAGTGACGCAATTGCCAAGTGCATGGAACAGCAAGGGAAGACTGCTATTTTCGTGCTGTGCAGAGGCATTTTTTAAGCTTTTTTTCCCGGCGCTTGTAATTTCTCAGAATGCAATGTGCCAGTTTTGGATGGTTAACTTAAATATGGGTGTGGCATTCAAGACCTCGAAGCCCACAAAATACATGTGCGTCACGGCAGGGGTGAGGCAATCTAATGTGAAGCGGAAGTCTACCATGTGCTACTTTTCACTATATTAATCAGTACACCTTAATGTATCATTTAAGGAAGGCACATAATGTAGCTACCCCTTTGTTGGTGTTTTTCCTATTGCTTATGCTCACTACCAAGAACTTTTAGTACTATTTGCCACAAAACTTCAAATACAAAATGCTACAAACTGAAAAGAAAAAGGATGGGTTTTGTGCTCTTGATAAAATTTCTTTGCTTAATACCAAAGTCCAAAATCAGAAACTTTTACAGTTAAAAGTTTGTTTCAATTATGACAGCAAATGCAGAGCTGATTTTCAGTCATCATCTAATCACTGCAAAGTAATGTATTTAATTAATGAGCATCAATTCAAGCAATCATTTTAAATCACAGTTTGAGGCATTTGTTAAAGTATGTACTGTCAACGAAAATTTAGAAGGTGCAAAAAAAAGAGTTTACTTTATTCAACAGTCAGTTCAGCATCAGTGCATACGACATATCGGGAGAGCGAACCATGTGGTCTCTCTGAACAAAGAAAGGGGTCACCTTAAATAGACATATTGGTATGGTAAGTGGAGTTACACAATTTTAGGACTGGAAAGGTAATGGCAGTAAAACAGACAATGGATGTGTTAACACCAACGTTTACAAGCTAAGTTAGCTTGGAGGTGACATATCCTGGATAAATGAGTCTTGGAGGCCATTGATGATAAGGGAAGGCTATACAGGGCAACTTGCAACAAAGACAATTCCACTGCAACTTGCTTAATCTTTTGAACTCATTCACAGTACTATATACTTCTTCATGTTAAAAAATACTCCTACTTCATAGTCAGGATGAGCATGGAGTAAACTAGGTGGTTTTACTTTATGGGTCAGTATCAATTGAAGATCTTTAAATGATGAATTGCTTTACATGGCCTGTCAGCCGAGGAATGTCTTGTAAAAGTGGTTCATCACCTGGCAGATCATTTGAGAAATGCATCAGCTGATAGCTCTAGATTTGGAGAAGGAACATTCGGGTGCCTGTGCACCCCTGGTATGTGTCAAGGTCAAGGCAGCCCTCTCTTTCTACTTTGGGCATTGTGAAAAATGTCAATTTGCCACAGCAAAAATGTAGTAGTACATGGAGGAAAAAGCCTTGTATTTCATGACAATTAAATCTCACATACAGATAATTTATCCCAACTTTTACTCTTGAGCAATCCAGCAAGTGTCATTCAATGGTCATGTTACAAAAGTGCTTATACACTGCCACATGCCCAAGCCCAACTAATTGTGCTTGACTGCACAATGTTCCCAAAAACTTTATATGGGCTCAATGACAGACATAGATGGATGCTGAGCAGGAGAGCTGGTAAGAACCACAGTTTTGAAAACTGCCCAATACATGTAAACAAGAACAATGTTGCAAGCATTACAAGAAACTGTTTAAATCAAAGGTCAGTGAGTAAAAACTCATAGCCAGGAGAAATGGGCAGTGGGGAAAGTCATATGGTTTTGACTTATCTTTCTTTTCCTTACATTTGAATAGGTTTATGAATAGGCTTTCATCTCAGATAGCCTATAACCAACTATTAAACATGACCCTGGATCTATAATGGTATAGGAGGCAAACAGTAGATTACTACTCTGCTAAAGCCTGGAGGCCTTTCTTTTGAATACTGGTTTGATATCCTAGTATATACAGTTTAAGGGTCAACAGCATTCTATGAAGGACCAAATGTTTAAATGTCTGTTCTAAATGTCACGTCTAAATATTAATTGATAATTAATTGCTCTAATTGCATAAAAGGTTTGGTGTATCCATTACTTTCTATTTTTGCATTATGGTCTGTAGTATATGTTCATTAGAGTATTATAAAACATGCAACAAAGAGCCTGTAATTTAGCTTCTTGTTTGTCCAAGGTAATCAAAGAATGCCAAGATTTTCATCTCATCAGACAGTATTTTAAGTGTAAAACCGTGAAATCATGTATACAAAAATTACAGCAACCAGTTGATGGAGACATACAGAAGGACTGTACATACATCACAAGTGAAAGCAGCAGATTGTTATAGCTGTTGCCTACCAATCAAAACACTAGGTTTGAACCCCACTTCCTGTAGAAACAAAGTATGGAATGGCTCCAGGTAAAAAATATTAAGCCGTACAATTTGGTAATTGAAAGCTGGTAAACGTAAGTTTCTTATACAAACATTTTGGATAAAAGCTTCAAACAAATGAATGATCATTTTAAGGGGACAGATGGACCAAGACTGAGAGGCAAATAAAGCAATGACCTGCATGCAGTCTACACTATTGTGAACAGTCTACTCATTATAATTGATAACACGAAAGAATGAAAACTCAAAAACTAAGATCATTAACAATAATTTTATAATTATATGGAAGAAAACTCTGCAAATTACAGTACAATAATATTAACTGGCTCATCAGCCGTGTAAAAATATATTCTACTATTAATGATCTATGTCATCAGAGGGAATTAAAAATGAATTCATCCCATCTGTTTCAGTTTGCTGATGAATTTGTACAGAATCTGTGACAGACTCAGGACAGGTATTTAATAAGCAACAGCTTATTTGTAAATCAAGGACTGTAGGTCAAGGATGTGACATTTTTACCAATGACCCACTGAGATGGATTGGGGTGGTCTCCTGTGTGTAAACTGTGTACTGTCTAGCCTTTATGCTTCCTGTATAGGCTCTCAACCACCATGAGCTTTAACTGGAAAAAGCTACCTGATGAAGGATGGATGGACCTTTACAAAAAAGCTTACTTACCATTTAAGGAATGGTAAGTTACAATACAGTGAATTGGCTTGCATGAGGAGACCTTGTACTGTTGTACTGTTAAGTGACAAAGCCTCACCTGTACTGCTTCCACAAACACTTAGCCATATAAATGGCTGAAAGGTGCAATAATATTAAGCTATTTGTTAAACTCAAAGTACTTAATTAACCAAAACATGACATACTTACAAAATTGATACTCTGCCCTTAGAACTACATAAAAATAAAAAAAAGCCTAAATAGCACAGTTTACTTGAACATAGCACGCAGAGTAGTGGTTAGGCTTGTTAACTTACAATCCGAAGTTGCAAATATTTACCATGAACTGACACTCTAAGAATATCCTGCTGTATAAATTTATCAATGGAAAGCTGAATATCTGACACTATATGCTGCCTTGGGCAATGTCATCAGCTAAATAAAACTTAATACTAACATGAAAACAGAAACATTAATATTTTAAGTAGAAGAAAATCATAGTGCAACCAAGAGAAACAAAGCCCACCCAGCTACAGTCTCCAGCCTAACTATCCAGATGCTCACACAAGACAACAGGTCATCCAATGTATTTTCTGTCTTTTTCCAGGCATCAGCATCAAAGCTGAGCTGCCTATCTACCAGTTTCTAATGACTAGTATTTATGCTTGGGATAAAAATAAAAAAAACAAAAACAGCAGTATTAGTACAAGGCACTCAACACTAGCTTAGAAAAATAATAAATGCGTATCAGCGGATTTTGAGAATTAAGACTTTAATGCAGTCCCAAGAAAGATCAAAGCTTTCGGAAATTCCCGACTTCTTACCTCTTATCTAAAAGTCCCATTGAATGAGAACAGCAAGAAGGAAACAAACAGTATTTTCCTCACTGATAAGAACCCTTGGGCAGTCATACTGGAACAAGACCCCAGTTTTTTGGCGCACACCCCAGCATTTGTCAGTTCGGGAGTGTCTGTTCTCCTTTCAGTGTAATCGACCACAGAGTCATGGTTATATCAGACACAACATCTTTAGATTTCCAGAGTTTGCTTTAAGTTTCAACCATTCAGAAAACTTTTAAAAGGAAGTATGGGTGAAAGTGCAAGCTGTGACTGCCATATAGATTTTATTTACAGCATCTTAAGACTTTCATTATAAATTCTTATCGCAACAATCCCAACACCTGTGTTAACTGTGTTGACACTGAAATACTCTGACATGAATATCTCTCCATTATTTCAGACTAAATGTCTTTTTTCCAGAAATTACAAACTTCTGCATAACTCATTTGTGCTGAACCTCAGCTGCATGAATAATCACCAGCTTTCCAAAATAAGAAATACAACTCAGGACACTACAAACCATTGTAATCATTCCATAACGTTTTTACTGCTTATCTATGAAATACATTTAAAGTTGGCCTAAAACATGCATAGTCTTCAGTCCTTGAATTGTACAAATGGAAACAATACATTTTTTTGTTATGAAAGATTATTTATTAGGATGGGTCCTTTGAGTCACTCAGTGGTATTTTAAAAGGAACCTGATGCCATCTGTCATTTTTGCAAGGATATTTCAGCCTCTTCAAAGTGCTTTCAAAGATGAAAGTTAAGGACTGGAGTCATGAATTCAAGCCCAGTACTACAAGCAAAAAGGACAAAATCTATGGCCATGTACCAATGTGTGAATACCTAAAGGCACACATGCAAGCACCCTGTACTAAATGCACCCCTGGTTCACATAAACAATTTATGTAGCATTCCAAATGTTTCTGAACTAATGCATCTAAGTCCTCATCTTAAATTACAAAGCACCTTCCGTAGCCCCGTCAAAATGATCTAATGTAATGGAAGCCTTTGCAGACTTTTCATAGCTTCATACTCAATTAATGGGAACAATTATACGGTCTTCCTGACAGGGTCGCACACACCACTCATTCTGAGGGGTCTTATGGAACTCTGAACAGCTAGGTTGCAAAAGTAATTACTGTCATATGCATTGTATCACTTGTTGTCCCATTCTTTAATAATATTGCAAATTCACTCCTCATTAGTCAAGTGTTAGAAAGCATCAAAGGCACAATCATTTGTGCATTATTGTACAAAGCCCCACATGTGCCACATTTTTTTCCTTTTAATAGCATACAATTAGACAACAAAGTGATGCTTTCTTCTCCCCAGATCATGGGACCAGTTTATGAGCTTATATCTGTTTTTTTGTTGTTGCTAAAGAGACTGTTCTGATGTAAATAGAATGGGACCTTTGTGCCACTCAGCTGGAAGACGGTAAATTGCCTGACTTTCAGGAGCCATTATGAGAGTCTGCATGAGATCATGAGGGACAGTGACAGCAATCTCGTCAGAAAGACAGGTTGATGTGGAACTCAGACAGCTCCTCACCCTGCTCGTGTATGTCACTTGCACAGATCACACTTTTCTGCCAGAAACTGTACCATCCAGGAGGGATTAAAGAGGATAGAAGGAGATGAAGATGGAGCTGTAAAAAGCTTGAACAAAGATGACATCTTATAAAAAATTGGAACATAGTTGTCAAGGTCTTTTGGTCAAGACCTCAGAGACAGTAAGGGCTGCCATAGAGCCTTGTGGGGAGATATATGAGCCATATGAGGTGTTTTCACTAAAACTGTAGGAGTTTTATAGTCTTATTTTTTCCTAGTTTGTCCTGCTACCCCATGCTAATTTTTTTGGTTGCCAAGCATTTCCTTTTCTTATCCTCTGCATTCAAAAAAGCGAACATGCAATTAACTTATATTAATGGTTTAGCTTTTCTGCAGGGAGACAACAGAAATCTTGCATACTTAAGGATTTGACTTTTATGAATCTTACAAATACTATGATCACTATCCTTCAAAAAGCTACCTTTGCCAAAAACAACTTCAGACGATAACAACAACAACAACAACAACAAATTTAATCAAATTCCTAAAAAAAATTGTTGAACCTCTAGAACTGGAAGCTGAACAGTGACAGAAGTTGTACTGCTCCATTACAAGAAACTATTGATTCTGATGTTCCTCTAAAGCAGTCTGCACTTGTACATTTCAGCTTGAAGCCTGACAATTCAATTTGCCATCATTTAACTGTACAAAATACCAGCTTCCACTGAGATGATGTGCTCAGACTTAACGGTAAAAGGGAAACAGATGATGCATTCATGGGCTGTAATAGTTGGGGATCCCTGTGAAGGGCAGGCCTGTGTGACAGGCAATGCAGAGAGACGCCACCACTTGGCTACAGAGCTGCTGAATGCTTGGGGAGAATGATGACTGGCACAGAAGAGAATACCTTCTCCTTCTCCTTGTAGAAGAGAGAATGACTCCATCTCTCTGGTTCATACACAGCTAAACTCACACATGACCCTGAAGAGGCAGCATGCATTGTATTTCTTGGTGTTTCACTGACATTCTAAGGTTGATGAGATTCATTACAAAAGTATAAATCTTTATTTACAAGATTTTACACCTGTATGCCAAGGTGTTAAGATTTCTAAACCCTCTTTTTATAAACTTGCACTGACGAAACTAGAAAAAGTTACATTAAATTTGATGAAAAATCTGGTTAGTCTTACATTTCTTCTTCAGAAAGCATATACAGTGTCCTTTCACATAAACATTTTCTTGTTAAAATTTTTTAATTAATATTTTGTATTAATTTTGTCATAAATTTGTCATCCAGTATATCAGTGGACAGCAACTGCAAATACTAAGTGTTGCGTTAAGTATTTCAAAACTCTTTTCTCACACTGACTATGGTTTTTTACGGTTCTTTCTATTTACAATGTGCTATACTGTAAATATCAGGTAACTCATAATGGGCAGCTATGCATGCTGCTACAGTCACTTAATATAATACCACCATTTTACAAACAGTACACCAGTAGATGAAATGGAACTGACAACCAGGCCCTTAGCCACTGTGTCACATACAACTTATGAATTTTTTTTTCCCAAATTAAGTCTTTAAGTATGGGAGAAATGAATGCACTTTTTGTTTTCTTTTCCATTTCCTTCACGTGGCTCCTTATCTTAAAGGAACCAGCTAATCATTTTCCTCATAGTTGACCTTTTTTAAAAAGGCAGAACACAAACAAACTGGATCTGTTTGCGTTTCAGTGTTCACAGTTATGAAGATATGGCAGCTCAGTGGGTCATGTTACACATTCTCTCCGTGGGATTCCACCCACAGTGTAAATACTTGCTTTTCAGTCAGCAAATCAGTGAATTAGTGCCTGTAAACTGGCCAAGCAGTAGGTGACTGTGTGTGAGTGAGAACCCTACTAGTTGGATTATGCTGCACCCTGAATTACATAATATGCTCCACCATCTAAGCTAAAGAAAGGGTTAGCAAAAACAGACAGATGAATGGATTTTTAAGGTTAAAGAAAAAAGATCTGCATATTGCTATTTTGCAGCTGCACTGCACTTGGACAGCTTCATTGCATGCAAACAGCTTTCACGTTTCGTAGGCATTGGCCTCCTTTCTATTTTCCCACCAGCTGACAAATTTTCTGGCTCTCTCTGTTTGCAAAGTTAATTATTGACCTATAGATTCTGCTGGGGCAGCTGAATGCAAGGCAGATGCTAACTGTGCCTGTCGGCTCTGTGCCAAAACAGCAGATGAAACCTGGGTTCTGGTAGGTGACATCCCAGAGGAAGTTAATTTACTTGTGTGTCACCCTTGTGGGACCTGCTCAAAATGAAACCAAAGAGCTCCCGATGACACTGCTATGGAGCCCATATGTTCCTCTAACAAACTGGGATTTCCTATGAGATGATCCAATATAGTGTGTTATGCAAAGAGAGGAAGATGGAGACACTGACACCCATTGCTTATTTTCCACTGTGGTGCAAGTTTCACATCAAAGTCACTTAACTATTCACGTACTGGAAACCTAACCGTAGCCGTCTTATTCCTAATGAACGACATTAAATGCATAATTAACTTAACAACATGTTCACGCAGGCTGCAACAGTGGATGTGTCTATATTAGGATGTGCTACTCAAATGAAATGCATACTGCGTTTAAATTAAGGCATTATCCTCTGCACTTGCCAACCCTGATTGTTAATAAATGGAAATACACAACACAGGTTGGCATCATATAAGGGGATGTAACTCCTGCTAATAAAGTAAACCGCACTAAAGAAAAGCCGTGGAATTTAAGGGAGAGACAGTGGAAAATCTTGTTTCTTGATTGATAAATTGTTTACCAAGTTGATACATAATACACAAAGTTTGCGTAATCTCAGATAGATAATGGAGCCTTTTTAATCTGTGTTGGTCTAGAGGGAAAATACAGAGAAATACAGAGCATTTTAATCCATTGTGTAATTAAATTAATAATACGTATCAACTTTGAGTCAGCTAACTATCGAGATTGTGGCCATTTCATCTGTTGTCAGTTCCTTTTAAGTAGTGATTTGTCCTTATCTTTGTTTCTTTAAACTAATATGAAAGAAAGACAGAAGTGTATCGTGTCTTTGTACTCAAGCACTTTTTGCACATAAAATAAGAAAAAACATATGCGCGTCATATCAGAACAAACATATATTTCCATAAATATGTTTAGACGTATGTTTGAGGGGTTCCTATTTCTGTTTAAAACTGAGAAACAGCACACAAGGATATGGAGTGCTATATCATTATTACTACAGCAATCAGTTACTAGACTGCACTTTACACAGCTAATGACACAGAGATGGGATCGGACACATACCAGGTGGCACAGAGGTCCGCTGCGCCCAGAAAACCCTCCTCCGAATACAGAGGTTTCGCAATAAACAGGTCACATTTACCCACTGTTATCATTCCCCTCACAGACACGTATGGGACTGAGGCGGTGGTCTGGCCCATGTAGAGCACTAATGAACTCAGCGCGGTGACACTGTAGGCCCCTGAGCTGGATCGTTGGCCCCTTAATGGACATATTTAAGAACTCACATTATTTATTTAAGCGGCACCCAGCACCACTCTGGACAATTATCACACCTGCACACCTGTGGCAATGCTGTAGGAGGACAGACATTAAATGACCCTTAACAAGGGCTGTAAAAAGTACAGGCTGAGTGCTCCCACCTTTCAGACCCCCTTCACCCCACACATACACCCAGACCCATTTACAGCCACCTAGGAGAGAGGGAGAGTACAAGTTCTCCCTGGCAAAAGGGAGGGGGGTCTCACCACGTCGATGAGGCTCTCCTGTATCCTGTTAAGCGTGGTCCGCAGTCGGCTGCTGATGAGCCCCAGCCCAGATGACTCATACTGCAGGAGAAGAGGCAAACAGTGAATGACGGATGTTGCGCCTGGCTGATCATTCACTTCAGCTCTTTTTTCTAATCTTTACACAGGCACACGTAGAAATGCACACACCAACTATCTTATTAAACTCACACCCATACCAAAAATATATGCACACACATTATAGATATACTCATGCATAAGTAATTATATTAATATTTACTTTATCCTTTTGAATGTGCTTTTACAACTACACCGTTGATTCCGATTTCCTTGATATGATTAATAATCTTCACGCATCAGGGACACTGACACACACACAGCTGTGTGGACTGTCCACGAAGGTTTTTGCTGAAGTATAGTGGTGCGTTGCCAGTTTTTTTTTTTTGTGCCCTGCCCTGAACAAAAAGTTTTTGGCACTGTAGCATTGTGTGACATTTCCTCTTAGATATTAAATGAGTCACTGAAAAAGAGGTTCAATTATTTTCAAAGCACCATTGCCATTCTGCATTCTGTGTCACACTAGGTGGGCCAAGGACTAATCTATTTCCTACAACCACCTCCATTATCACCAAATACCATTAAATAAATTTGACCTCATTTAAAAGATACAATGTGTTGTATAATATATACTAAAAAACAACTGCAGTTTTTCAGACTATCTCATTTTCCCAGTAAATGTTCTACACCATTCATGAACCCTGTAGTAATAAGAGTTTGGTAAGCCTTTTAACTCGTATAATATTAACTTCTTTGTTAACGTTCCATCAATGGCAGCCAAACTGTTTTATGCCAAATTAAAATGTACACCACCTTCAGACGCAACCAGAAAACAGTACTAAAGAAAATGCTACATAATAGGTTAAATATACACACACACACACACACACACACACACACACACGTGTATATGTGTATAATGCTCTCTCAAAATGTCTGCATAATGCATATTTAACTTAAACATTGGTACTTGAGGGTATTATTTTTCCCCACACACATAGCAATTAGATATCATTTTTAAAGCAAGCTATATAAACAGTGGTCTTTGGAATGGAATGCAACATGAAACATAGCTAAAGCATCAACATTTCTTCCATAATAAATAAAAGCAAAGCACACAAAAAAAAGCATGACAATATGACTTAGGGGAATCTCAGGTCCAGTGTGTCAGGTCCAAAAAAACCGGAACACTATGAAGAACGTTCATCCCTGTACTCAGTGTGCTGAAGTTAGTTAATTACTAAATATTGTCATTGTCTGTTAAACATACCAAATATTTGCTAAGTAGGAGAGAAATTAAACCTGGTTAAACCAAAACTGTAATTATTTCACATTGGCCAGAAAAATTGGCTTTGCATATGATGCAAACTGCACGTGACTCATTCCTTAAGTACACCAGATACATCAGAAATTCCCAGGAGCAATAAAATACAAATCTTTCATTGATGCTGGCATTACAATTTTTTCCTGCAAGTCCATTCATTATTCTGAATTCTTGGGTGCTTTTATTTTGCATAATAACTGTTGCTGGCTGATATGGAATGTTCCATAATCATAGAAAATATTATTCTTTTTGTCCAAAAATTTGTTTGTAAATCAAGTGTTTCATTGTACAGTGTACTGTTTCATCTCTGATGAATGTAGGGAAGTTAATTTCTAAAGCTACCTAAACTGAGGATTTTTTTTTTTTGCTTTAACATCTATCATTCGCAAAACTATTACTTTGAATCTCAACTGTAGAGCATGTACTCTAAAGGCATCAAGAGCAGCAATTACAAAGAGACCACCTACATAAATTACTTATCTGTATCGACCACTTAACTAATCAGCTGGAGCAGCAGGAAGGGTATTTGTCAGAACTGCTGCCTTTTAATCTCACAGATGTTACTGAAGTCCTTCTAGACCTCTGGTACCCAAGTTTTTACTGCAAGAAGAATACCTTGCTGTATACATAGGTAGAGCAGTGCAAGTCACATTGGATAAAGGTGCTAAGCAATAAGTTAAAACACAAAAATAACAGCAATGTTCCATCAAAAACGTTTATTTGACTTAAAAAAATGGCAGTCAAGGGTGTTTTTTTAAGACACACCGAACAATTAGATAGCACTTTAAAACAACTGTAGAATATTGTGTACAAAGAGCATATTTTGAACACCTCTAGAATGACCCAAAACAGTGTCATAATAAAAGATAAGGGGATTCACAGCAGAAAAGATGGAAAGTGCTTGAGCTCCATTCACATTATTCAGTCCAATAAAGAAAAACCCTACGAATCATTCAATCCAATATCCAACCAGAAGGTAACTTCACATTCACTTATTCACTTATTGCTTTTTAAATCAATGAGGTAGAAAGCCAAAGAAAGTATATTCAGCTTAGTATTAAAGATATATCAGAGACTGGCAGTTTGCTTAAATGCTAGTGTTGGCAAAACATGCTATAAGTATAAAGCTTTCAGATCTACACTGCAAATGACCAGCGGCATTTATTACAAACATTAGTTAACATACTTTAGTTGCCATGACATATGCATTCATTCTTTTAAAAACTACATCGGAACAACTTCACTCATGCACATCTAACTGAGGGAAAGAGAAAAAGTAACTGAAACTTTCATGCAACACTACCAACCTGCAAACCTGAGGATGTTAAAAGGAGACCAATGTATTTCCTGAAAGTAATTCAATTCATTACTACAGCTCTAGACCCCCAGTATCAAGACTAATGCTAGCGTACAAAACTTTAAAAAAGACTAAGAAGAAACTTGTTCAAATTTCCTTCTCTACTTTAAGTCATACGGGTTTCCAGTCAACCACATGAAAGACACAGAAAAGACCATTAGCTCTAAAAGCTACTGTCCACCAGGCAGGCAATGGTTAATCCAAAATAAAATTCGAAATACTGTTAAGCATTTTCATTTCTCTGAAAAAAATATACATTTCCATTTGTATTTTGAAACCATACAAGTTACTCATTATAATATTAAATATAAAACTAAAACCCATAGAGAAATGCAAAAGTCACAATGCATGTTGATGGTGGGTGCAAACTGCATAGAGCTGCATAATGGTTTTCAACACCCACATCTGCATACAAACAGAAGGCGAGCATGCTGTAATGCTTGAGGATGTATTATTCTATTTGAAAATCTAGTTCTTTACAAAACTGTTTGCACTGCTGAACAATTTCCTTATTTTAGTGAATCACAAGCAGTACAGCAAAAGTGTGTTCTCTGTGATACTTTATTTAAAAGACTGAAGCTTAAAATTGTTCTATGACATTCTTTTATGCCAAAAAATATTTTTAAGAGAAATAAAAAACTGAAAGTCTTTAAGGCTCACCAGGCACTGAGTGACTGTTTCGCTGAACATGATGCATACAACAAAGTGTAGTAGCGGCAGCATTATGCTGCAGGGCTGTGTTTCATCTTAAGGGACTGGGTATCTTGTTAAAATAGAGGAAAGAATAGATGAGGCGAAATACATGCAAGTCTAACTTACCATATCATTTCGTCCAAAAAAAGTGTATACCGCGTACAGGTAGTAGTCAAAGAGCTGGGACATGCAGTGGATGACGTCAAAGGCAATTGGCTTCAGAATGTTCATCATCTGCATGTACTTTCCTGCATTGAATGAAACCAAAGTCATCAGTGCTGGCAAAGACATTTTTCAGTTGCTTCCTCTGCAATCAAAGTGAAGGAATTAATATGGACCTTCAGGCTTGCAAGCTGCAAAATATTCATCACCACTAGTGTCTACAGCATTGTCAGTACATTTTTGTAGAGGTGGAAAAAAACCTGGGTCACTACCCACCAGAAACATACTCAAAATATTTTGTACCTGGGTTGGGTCTTTTTTTGGCACCATAAATAAGAAAGTAGAATGAAATATGTTACCTGATTTAATCTTACTCAGTATATTTTCCTTTCTGTCCAACAATTTTTCCATTTGAAGAAAATGAAAATAAAATTTGTGAAATTTAACACTAAAAATAATGCAAAAGGACTGTGGTCCCATAACACAAGAGGCATGCAGAGTGTGTTGTGCCACCTGAAAACAATGGTCTTACAGTAAACTCCTTGCACATATAAAGAATATGACCTTTTTGTTCAAGTTACCTGTAGAAAAGAACTATTTGAAAAGATTTTTAAGTTTATGCATGCTGCATAAAGCTGATGACATCTGATTGTACAGAGTAGTTCTCTTCCATAAAATGCTGACCAGCAGACCACTTGCAGTTTATTGTCCAATTGTCATAAAAAAGTTAAAATATATATACAGGGTGCTTTTAAAATATCCCATAAAACAAAAGGAGCCCTTAAAGTCAGGATCTGTTTTTAAATTCAAATGTTGAATTTAATCCTATTTTGTAGGGTATGTTGAATATATGAAAGATTAAAAAGTTGTAATCTAACTGTAGTTGCCTAAGAAACAGCATTAAATGTACATCTAAATTATACCTGGAGATGAACAGTCATAGGAGTTCAACCAAACTAATAACTAAAAATAAAAGAATGTCACACAGGATGTAAAGGAGAAGGATTTTTTTTCTTAATTTTTAATCAGCTATCGGTCTACTAATTGTGGGAATCAAAGTTCCTGCATAGAGCACATTTGGTGACTTCTCTCCAAGTTAAGAAGCGAATTACTCACCAACGAGCCTGATTACATTCAGGGTGGTGTTAGTCAGGATGGGTGCATTCAGCTTATTAAGGCCATAGTCGGACTTCTTCCGGCTCCGTATGGTTTCTCGAGACATGCTAATTGAGAAAGCAGAAGAGCAGACTTAACATCTAAAAAGACTTCAATCGTACTGGTCAAGCTGTCATAGGTAAGCTGATGAGCCTCAGATTCTCCAGAAAACTTTGTCCGTCACTAATTAACCAATCCCTTTATAATTGTTGGGCCAACAGTTAATTTTTGTGGTACATAGTTTGGATAGCAAAGCTAAAGGAGAATTTTTGCTGCAGGCATGAAGCCTACAGCAACATAATTACAAACCAAATCAAAGTACATATCAAATACAATAGTCTATTAAGCAAATGATCTAGAATTTGAAAAAGGAAACTATAAATATATCAAAAATTAAATGTCACAGTACCTAACATATAGCTTAATCTACAGCACAAAACATAACAGCATTCCCTAATCAACAAATACATCTTGTGAAAACAAGATTAGCAATATGTATAATTCTGATATGTTATTTAATACTTCAGAATTATAAATCACCCACTTTGGCATGTGATATGCATTATGCATACAAACCTAGACCTATGCCGGAATATATTAACTGACGAGGTTTAAATTAAACGTAATGGCTCCCTACTGTATAAAAATAAATAAATATGGTCTTACCGAAAAGAGGGTTGTAAAAATATGATTTTTAAACTAAAGTATCCAAATCTAAAATGTTTACTGTGTAAAAAAAAAAAAGTCATCATAAACAAAATGGCGTTCAAGGGATTCACACTGCAGCTAACCATGTAACAGAACCAGATTGGAAGCAGACTGGCACCAGGTAGGTTTGGAAGGATTAGTGACAAAAGGAATGTCTCCTGACCTCTTTACTGGGACATCTCCAGTCTGCTCATCTACATAGTCTCTCTTCAGCTCCTCAGGTACGTCACTGTCACTGTCATAGTCTTGGTATATGCTCTTGTCCAGCTCATCCGACTCATACTGTAGGCACCAAAAAGGAGATGAGGCATGTCAGTAGACATAAAGATTTGGGGTTTGTCGAACTCAACCACAACACCTGACTTGGCTGTACAGCAAGTTTTGAGCCCTGCGTAAACAACTTTTGGAGATCTGCTATCCAAATTTTGCCAAAGTGGGCCAGTGACAATTTAGGGTTGTTTCATAGACGTGTGAATAAAGGTTGGAACACAACCTCTTTTCTTTACAAATCAGAACATGCAAAAAAAAAAAAAAAAAAAAAAAAAAAAAAAAA
>UFQX01000199.1:321216-357162 GCA_900497675.1 Arapaima gigas | reverse complement strand
AACCTCTTTTTTTTAAAAATCAAAACATGAAAAAAAAAAAAAAAAAAAAAAAAGTCAAATGTAACACAGCATCATTGTTCCAAATGCAGTACTTCCTTAGAGTACACTTAGGTTGGTCCCTATGGGACACAAAGTCACAAAAACTCAGCACAGGATAATATTCTCACACTGAATGTAACAAGCATCTCTTTCACAAGTCACACAGAATGATAAGTTCACATAGTGTGTACCAACAGCATGTCTCTTAATGCCTGCAAAAATCCCATGCCACCTGTAAAATGAGTCAGCTCCTCTGGAACTGTGCATTCAGCTTTACTTCAGGAACAACAAAACCCCTGATGATTGTAAATATTTGCAATTAATGAATTATTTGCAAATTAAGAGTGGATCTTGAAAACTAAGTGACTCAAACTTACAATAGCTAATTTTAGAAATAGCACTGACAAAACTCGCCTTCTTCTTCCCACTGCCTTGAAAGTCACTCACAACTTTGTAATTAAAAACAGGAAGTATTCTGATCATTAGAAATTAGCAGGGGGAATAAGACACATGTATGTCTGTTTGCATTACAAAATTTAAAAAAACAGCTAAAATAAACATCTTGGGGGGAGGGATTTATATGCACAGACTCCGGCTCAATTTTCTGTCTGACTTAAAATCTATTCAACCTAGGCTTTTGACAAATAATATGTCAGGTGGCAACATTTGCCATTTTTCGTCTATGGTCTTAAGAAAAAATGCCCCGTATATTAAAAACACACTGAATATTTATACTCCTGCCTATAATTACAGTTTGAATGCAATTGACAAAGTAGTCAGATTATAGGGTTTATCAAGAAACAAAATGCTTACATAAAGAATAAACATCAGTCAGAAGTACATCATTCATTGTGTCTGTGCCAGCCCGTACATATTTATCCGATTAACACAAATGTATAGGTCACAAAGTATCTCCTCCAGTTCCTCTTTCATGTTCCACTGTGTCACAAAAAGTCAAATGAGTGCGTGAAGGGTTCAAATGTTGGACAGCTCATAAAAATAAAACACCAATTATATTTTTCTTGCAAACAAACCAGAGCACATTATAAAGAATACATTTTTAAAAAGTAAATGAATAATGATACCTGGAACCAAGTGAAGTGATCAAGTACAGAACTGCCAGACAAGGAGGAAAAAAAAAAAACATCCACAATAACGGATATTAGACTGTATTTAAAATATTTCCTTATGAATGGTTTCAAGGTAAAAACTCCTATTTAAAGAATGACACCCACAGCTCTCACTGTTTTCTTTGTTCAGTTTACTGCAGCAAATCATCTAACAGCACATTAAAATGTTTTTACATGAGACTGAATATAATCCACACATTACAAAATTCCATAAAATCCCTTAGTGATAGTCATTTGAGAGTTAAAGGGACAGCACAACATTTAATATAGGAAAATTATTGTGCCATACTTAATGTTTCCTAAAAAATAAAGTATAATTCAGGATGACACGGGAAATAAGTGCTGAGCAAACAGGTGGACTGAATGCTCCTTTAAATGATTGAACACATCGTAAACTTCAACCCATTAACTCAGAAACCATTGAGAATCCAGCTTCAGGCTTTCAACAAACAATGCACATAAAACCATAAAGTTTATGGTTTTGCACAGCAATAACTGTGAATATGGCAATGAATCTAAACAAGTCTTAATTAAACTGACATACAAAATTTCACCAGATTCATGAAGCAGCTAACTTAAATTCAGTTATCCATAGTGTTATTCAAAAGCAAATTGGCGGTGACACTTTTTCACCTAAAATATTTCCTTCTCTGGCAGCTTCAAAGGACTAAGTTTATAAAATGAAGATAAAACATGCATTGTTTATTAAGTAAACTACTTTACTATCAGGGCAAGATGAGTGGCATATCCTAGGTTGCAGATGGCTTTCTTGTTAGAAGTGGATTACTAGCCATGCAGAGACAATTAAGCTGTGCAACAACGTGACCGTCAACATATCCTGCCATACCCCATTGGAAGCCAGTACATCCTCCGTTTCTTCTTCTTTGTTGTCAATGTGCATCTCAAAGGGGTTCCCTCCTTCATAGTACTGCTTAAAGAGCGGCATGTCAGCAGAGTGGGCAGTCGAGGCCTGCCGGCTCGGAGACACAGACGGTGAACGCGACTGGCCCATGAATTTGAACTCCTGAAAGTGAAAGAGAAAACAGTCACTCAAGGGGCATGCTTGATTCATTCCCAAAACAGAATAAATGAGACTGCATTTCAAATTCTGTGTTGATCTTAAAAAACAGATACAGATTCTGCAGTGCACCTGAAGCTGAGGTTTCTCAGGGCAATACAATAATCAAGGAGTAGTAGGAAAAAATGCCAGTTTACCATTCTCAGTGTTCAACTCAATGACTCACAATTCAATTATACCATGCTGGAAAAGAGCAATCAGATTTAATAACAGATTTAATACCTCACTTCTTGGGTCATTTTAAACAATTGGCTTCAGGTGGAAGGTATCAACAGCTCAAAATTATTTTGACACTAATAGAGATTCACTTTGCTAGGGCCAGATGTCATTTCTGCATGGTAATGACTTTGACTTCTATAAGGAATTGAGGACCTGGACTTTGCTGCTGAATTAAACAAGACAGCCTCTTAAGTGATAAGCAACTAAAAATGAAGACTGTTAAAGGAACAAAACGAATGGGGGATTGTATATTCAACCAGACTGTTACTTGAACTAAAACCTTAAAGAATCTAGTACTGCTTGGATTAAAAGGTGGTCCGTCCATCCATATGCCATTTAAAAGTTGCTCCATGGGCAAACAACATAGAAACCAATTATTGTCACATAATTAAAAATTATAAAGGAGCAAAAACACTTCTTTTGTATGGGGTAATTCCCAAAAGCATACACAAATACATCTAAGGACACTTGGGGGATTTTCTCCAGATTAATTTGCCATTACAGGGTGCTTTAGTGCATGCTAAACTAAAAGATGACACACAAACTTTCTTCTCTCATGAAAATAAATGGCTGAACAAAATAACTTCAAAACTTGTATACTCCTTTCCCTCCTTTCTAACTTTGTAACCGGCCTTTGAAATGTTCAAACTATTTACTCAGCTGCATATTTACTATTTCATGAAAACCATTATTACTCCCTAATTCAGTCAGGATGAGTCATAGAGGCTCTTGTAATGTCAAACCATGGCACAAACTGACTCTTTTAAAGGAGAACTTTACCTTTTCCCCATTTCAGCTCTTTGTAACACTTTGTTGGGGAGTGTTGCTACTTGATACAATGGTAATCTCAGTCAGTAGCTGTATTTTAAATGTTATGAGCTTTTCTTTTCCCAATTAAAAGATAGGATCTCCTCGTTCATGATCACAACAGGTTTGAAATAGAGTATCTTTGGGAGGAAAAAACCATTTGGGGAACAAACAGTGTATAAAAATGTACAGCTGATATGCCAGGTTACATGAAAGGCCAATATTACTGTTCTGAACTCGAAAAAGTGCCACCAACAGCTGACAATCGATCATGATTCACTGTGTATTCCACATCTCAAACGACTGACTGAATTTCCTGAGTTAGGCTTCAGTTTAAATGTCATTTTCACTCGGCAACTCACACCTTTATTTCAGACTTACATGAAGCTGCATGATGTTGAAGTTGGATTTAACAGGACACAGTTCCCATGTTTCATTCTCAAGAAACATCTTCAGCTCCTCCAGGCGGGTTCTAACAGGAGACGGCAATATTAAAGACTGGTTTCACCATTAATCCCAACAAGGCTGCTTAGAATTTACTCTTATCCATGCTTTCATATTATTATGCTGACATTCAAGTGGATAGTGTGTGCTCTTGAGACAAAAACATACCCTACAGCACAAACCTTAAATGCATTCCAAAAAATTACTGTAAATGATTACCTCAATCAAAATAAGTCATTTGAGCTTTCTGTTTTAATACATTTTTTTCATAGTGAGATTAATTAAAAGTGTTTGACTCACTGGATGACACACTTTATGCCTCCAACAGGCAAATAATTTTTGGGTGCTACTAAAGCCACCAAAAGTTGTTAAACAATTAGAAAATTATTTATGACCCAAATCTTTCATGCAGGACAAAGTTCTCCACAAGGCTGGCCATTTGTTCAGCTATTTACTGGCGGGCCGAAGCATTTCAGTTGGCAGTGGTGCTCAGCTGGGACGCCACCTTTGACTGTCTTTGTCATTCCTGCTAATTATTATCTGCTGCCCATAACTGAACTGCTACACTTCACAGATGTTCCAGCTGCTACACCAGAGCATCATTTAATAGGAACGATTACAAAGCAATAGGAATGGAAGTATCTGTGGTATTTGTTTTCTTAACATCATCATCATCATCATCATGCCAATACAGATGGCAACTACTCCATTAACAGCAGCACTGGGATTTGGGGGGGAAAAAAAACAATTTCAGAGGAAAATAAAATTAAGCAGCTACATTTTTTTGTGCTCATTTACCAAAGATACTTAACCTGGCTGACTTAAAACAGCCACCGCATCTATAAAATCTGTATCGATAAAACTGAATCCGTTTCATTGCATGTTTGTTCCTTATGCACAGCTTTGTTGTTTAAGCTACAAACTTGAAATTTGGCTTCTCACCCTAAGTGAGGTTTTTTGCATTAACACACGAACATGAAGCTACACACATTAATGACAACTGACTCCAGGGAGATCCCAGCTGATTTGTCAAGATGAAGACAAATGGGCCACTTTTCACTCACTCTCACTCACACTCACACACACACACACAAACCAGGGAAGGGTTACAGTGGGGTTGTGCTAAAGGAAGGACCCAAACTGGAAACAGGGAGTTATGCATAACATACACATGGCAATGAACACTTTGCTAACATAACAATAAAGTTTATTACTTTTCTCCTTTCTGCCTTTCCAATGGGCTATGAGAGGTGTCTCACTCTCTTCAGCAGCCACCTATTCAGCAGCACCTATAATATTTATGTACTGAATGCAATCACTTTAAGGGTAATACAGTTCAGTGATATATAATTCGTTATTACTAGTTACTTTGCCACTGTCTGACCCAGGCAGGTAACTCAGCTAGTATTGTTATAAAGCAATGAACACAAGGGACATTTTAAATGCTGAGGATAAACAGAATAATTTCTTATTTTGCATAAGAAATGAACTCAACCAGCAAACACTCCCCAGTGATTACACCAGGGTTATGACTGGGATCAGCTGGTACAGATCATGTCAGACAATTAGTTATTCCAGTCAGTCTTTTAACTCTTTCTACCCTTTGATGAAATGGTCAAAAACAGCCCCATAAAGATCAGTGATCACACTGTCAACATCCCAAAGAGCAAATATAACACGACAAGGTGCATAACAGATTGCAATATCGAGTGTTGTCAATATTGTCACATGATCAAATTCTTGACAAATTAAGAAATGTTCATATGGAATAATGTTCAGTGGAAATCAATATGGACAGGGAACTTATTGGTTCTAAAGCAAAGGGTCATCTTGCATTACACTGACACTGAAGCTTTGCTCCAAAATGATTTACAATATCATGTTTATTTGCTAAGCTACTTACAATGATTTACTCATTTAGACAATTGAGTAATTTTTACTAAAGTAATTCACAGTAAGTATCTTGGTCGAGGGTACTATAGCAAAAGAAAAGGTAGTGACTAAGCACAATGCCACCTGCTGCTAGATACTCTTAACTGCCCTCATTCCTCTGGTCCTGACATAAATATCCTTATTAGCTAATGTACACTCGTGTACAAGCAAATCCTCATTATATTTTTAGTGTTTTTCAAAACAAACAATCAAGCTTTGACCATGAGGACCTGAGTTGAAAAGTGGTCTATGTCCTCATAATGTGAGCAAATACCTTCAGGACAATACCTTGCAATACCTAACAATCTCTGAAACAAACCAAATAAAATTTTCAAATCTAAAGTGAAACTACATTTTTAAGTAACTGTCATATTAAATTTAATTTGACAGTTGGAAAAAGAGTGAACTGACTAGCCATTGCCTTAAAACCTGCTTAATATATTCACAATACTAAACTTAGACAGCCTGTGCATATACATGAATGAACCAAAATAATGACTAGCCTGTTATTTAAGACTGACAAGGGATTTAGGATTTCACTGGCAATTGAGGTGGACGCAGTATGGTGTTTCAAACAGAGCTTAACTGTCTCAATTTTGCACAAGGCCAAAAGGGTTCAGTTTACATGTATAATCATTCATTTACATTTATTCCTTCAGCTAATACTGTTTGCCAGAAAAACTTAATAATGATTTATTAATTTAAACAACTGGGTAATTTTTACTGGAGTCTTTCAGTAGGATCAAGGGTACAACATTAGGAGGTGGGATTCAAACATGGATTTCCCTAGTCCAAAGACAGTGGTTCTAACCATTACACCACCTGCTCCCCCACGTTCATATTAATTTGGTTGGAGTCCGTGTCAGAAACTTGAGTGGATACAGTGTGCGTTATAAAAGTACACATGACAACTTGCTGGTGGGGGGGGGTGAAGAGCTGAGACGTAGGGGCAGTGCGCCCTCACCTGTGGTAATTCTTGAAGTAGTTGACACTCTGCCTTTTGATGGACTCCTGCAGGACCTCGGATCGACTGCCACAGAACTCCTCTCCCACCTGCATGAGTCTGTATGTGGATGGGGCGGGCGTGAGAGACATACAAGTGTTCAGGACGCAGTCCAGCCTCCTAATTAACCCGACAGAATAACAAAACAACAGAGGCTGTCTCTGTGCACCTCCAGCACAAAACCACAGTCCCATTTATCAGCCCCATCAAGCCAAGAGTGTGTGAGCACAGTTCCACTGACATACAGTGGCCTGTGGCCAGCAGACTGTTTGGAACTCATCATTGCCCCGTTCTCTGTTTAAATAGTCAAACCCATTAGCACCCATTAAAACCAGTATCAGTGAAATTGGCCTAAAGGCCATAGCGCTAATGAGTGTTAACAAGCACAAAGAACCTGCTGATGATATCCAGAACAAAGATGAAGTCGTCGTATTTGAAGTTGGACATATCTGTTCCCAGTAAGTAGGCTTTCACCTTCAGTTGTACATCCTATGCAACAACAAAGGGAGGGGGAGGGGGAGGGGGAGAAAGCTTCAGTCAAACCAAACACAAGACCTTTGTGGCCCTCAGAAATGGCAAATTAAAAGTATACAAGCACATCCTGACCTGCCAGATCCGCGTCAATCCATGTTCTAGCTTCTTTTTCACATAGCTGCGGTCAAATGCAGACTCATCTGTCTCCAAAGTACTGTTGCCATCTGCAAATAATGAACCACTTGCTTGGCAAATTGCTGGCTCAAACCACAAACCATAATTCAAATATTCGTTTTATAGCTCAGGCAAGCCTCAGTGTAATGTTGTAACACTTTGTTGGCCACAGTCTTGTGTTCAGAGTTAAAAACTGGCTTAATTCAATCAAAAAATAGACCCTTAAACCAGGAATACGGTACATAAGTCTGTAAGTGTCAGTAATATTCTCTATATAAGCAGTCAAGGTGATCTGTATATCTAATCAGGGTTCTGATGTAGCTCCCCAGGTAATATGACTGATACTTCTACAGATTGAAAAGACCTCAAGAGCAATGGGAGTCTACAAGGTCTCATGAACAACATGGTCATAACTGTACTCACCATAACAGTAGTCATGAATTCAAAGTTGAATTTGCTCCCTTAAATTCATACTGCTAATTCAAAACAAAGAAAGATCTTCAAGGGCAGTGAGTCATACTACAGATTTTTAAAAAATGTAATTGTCATGGCTAATAAAGGCCATCAGAAATAAAAGCCCTCCTAAATTCAGTTTTACCAAGACAATCACAAAAAAAATGTTTTCAGCTGAGCCCATTAAACTGTTGGAACATTAGATTCTCATCAAACTCCCACAATGTTTACAAGAGACCTTGAAACTCTTTAAAGGCACTTTAGCACATCATAGAAACAGTAAGACTGGTTTAAAAAGTGGGTGAGTATCATCAGACAAAGGATACTGGAATCACAGAGCAGAGGCCACCAGCGAAAACAATAAAATAGGGGCAGCAAAGTATGTCTCAGTAGGATGGACAAGGTCAGTGGGGGCACCTTTCAAATGTTCCTCAAAAATGAAGGTGACCATTACAGGGCCAGCTGTGCCCCGCATGAACACAATTCTGTCGACAGTCCATCCTGAGCCTGGTTACACAGGAGTTGGCTTGGTTTCCAACCGTGAAACAGAGTTTTCCCTTTCCCTGTTGTCTTGCTGACAAACTGCATTTGTACAAGTTATCTTTTTTGTTGCAGTTAACTTAAAATGACCATTACACCCATCCGTAACATTACAGGCTTAATTTATTCAATGAAATCACCATAGTAGGCAAAACTCCATTATTATGAGCTTGTTTTAGCATTATTTCTTATGGGAAAAAATAGAATAAATTACTACAGCAAAAATGTCACCTACAATAAAAAATTAACCAAAACAAATTTTTATACCTCACAAGGACAACACCAACATATTTGTAATATTAAAAGCAGGTCCCATGAATTATGCAAGATGAGCATTTTATGGCAGTGTAAAAGTATTCATGTTATAAAGCTCTTGATATGATTTAGATATTAACATTTTTTGTGCTGCTGTTGTGAAAAAAGGATGTACATTTTCAATAGCCATTGTACTGATTTTTCCCTACATGGGACCATGTTATACATGGGAAGGGCTGCATAGTGCAGCCCAACTGCATAACCCTGATGAAGCACATTAACCTCAATAATAAACAGAAAACAGGGTCCTGCTGGTAGACAGATGAAACAACTGCTTTCTTGATGCATCTGGGAAAGTTGGCTTTGGATGACCTTTATATAGAAAGCATATTTTTCATTGCCCATTTACATTATTTGCTATTCAAACACTGTATCACAGTAGTCTGAAAATGTTCTTTAATAAACTGTGTGGAAAAAGACCTTCACAATATGAACATGCAAAGGGTGAGCTAAAGCTTCATATGAGAAAAATCTTAAGAACAATCCAGAATCCAGAGAGCAAACAGTTATATCTTTTTAATCTTAATATCTAGGTGTAACAAAATGTCAAAAGCCATACTTTATGAAGACTATAACTAAGAAGGCTTTAGATAAAGCAGGACATATTTAAATGGAATTCTTGCATGTAAAAATGGAGATATGTAGGCAATGGGCTCAGATTTAGATTCCTATATAGTGGATTATAAAAAAAAAAGCACACACAAAAGTAACACGGTAAGAACTGGTAGGTGGCAGGTAATGTCATGCCAGTCACACAGAACACAAAGGCTGCTGATGATCTTACTTGGAGGACTGAGCTTTAGAAAAATCTCTGATACCCAGTATAGGCCACTTTTTAAATGTTGTTCTTTTTTATTTAAAAAATGTTTTCATGGGGAACAGTTCTGTTTCTGGGCCATATGCATCAAAAATACCTACTATGATAAAGACTTAAATAACATTAAAAATCCTTGTGTATCTGAAACTGGAATTTTTGTTCCAAAAAGAATGACAAAAAAGGTTAACTACAATGTATAGGTGATTTTCCTTTACACGTTTTAACTGATAGTGCGCTCCTGCTGAGACAGTGCGGCAATGTGAATCATGGGGCCAGAAGAAAGCAGGGCTTGTGAAGCAGGCAGTCGCCAGCTCGGTGTGCAGCCAGGATTTCCTGGGAACATCTTTTAGTCTAGCTGGAAGGAGCAATGCCAGGTCAAAGTGTCCCTGTGCAATTCAGTACAGCCAAAACACTTCACACAGCACATATACAGACCATATATGAAAGTAACACTATCTAAATGAACACCACCACAAATAGCCCTAAAGATTAAAATATACCAGAGCATTATTATTAACTCACATTTGTCAAAGCCATTTTGCTGGACATGTTACACTGGACTACATACAATAGTCTACAACAGAGCAGGTAACACACTTGCTCACACACTGCAGCCAATGTGGAGTCACTAATGTACATGAAACATCTTCAGATCAGTCTTTCTCAAACCCATGGTCATGATCCAAACAAAGGTGTTCCTGAGGGTTGGAGCACTGTCTCAACAAAAGGAAATATTACAGTTTTATAAGGGGATTACTTGACTGGCACAATATAAAGGATTACTGAGAATAGCTGTGGAAAATGTAGCATCCATATAAGCTTAATATAATGTTTGCGCCTGTTCACGTCTAATATTTGTGCGTCAAGTAGACCAACGAGGAGCCTATTGTCAGGCAGCACTCTTACTGAATGTGATATTGTAGACGACACTGTAATTTTAGCAAACTTAGAGGAGTGCACCCACAAAATTATGCAGTACCATGGTATCCACTGGCAAAATATTTAAGTAATAGTTTTCATACAAATGTTTTTCCATTTTGTTTGAATTAAAAAGAAGGTTTAAACCTGTTACATGTTAATTCAAATAAAAGCCAGGACAAGACTGTATTCATGACTGCCACATTCAGGTTTGGGAACCACTGCTTTGGCCTGTGGAAGGAAACTGGACAGAACATGAATACACCAGAGTTGTGAGGTACCGGCTCTACACACAATACCAGCATAACTCTGTATGTAAGATGAGTTAAATCCACACAGGAAAATACCCTCTACATATCAGACAGAGAGAGGTGGAATCCATTAAAAGTAAAACGAATCTATAATTCTATCACAGAGTACATGAATGTGCCCCGGTGTGCATTTTAAAATGCAGTTCATGCCTGCAGTGGGGGGAATATCCATTCAGTCACTCCATTCATTCTTACATGATTTAAATGGCATTTTAAAAACCATCTATGGTGCTGTATACATTTCACGAGGCAATTTCAGATAAGTTTACTTCCCCTTCAGAGCTCATTGTGGGTACAACCGAAGGCAGTCATGTGAGTGTCCTATGAGTAACACACATACATCTTGCTGCACAGGGATCCTTTCACTGCCTGCACTGCAGCTGAAAGCAACAATGAACAGAGGGACACTTTGCATTATCTATGTATTTGACACCCTTTGTGTTCCTGGGTAGCATCACAGATTTGTTGTTAGTAAACAAATACTATATTGATAAAAAATTTAAAAAAACATATTTAAAGCATACTGACTGCTAAGGCTTCAATAAAAGTTAAAGAAAACTCATGTGAAGAACTTGGTTTTGGGCTTTACTTCTGCTAACAGTAACCTTTCCATCTCCCTGATGCAGACAGCTCTGCCAACTCCATGATATAAGAATGCATTCAAACATTAATTGCCATCTGCCACTCAGCAATTTCCCAGTGTTTATTTCTGACGGGACACAACTGACCTTATGAGGCACACCACAAACAGAATCCATTCAAAGTTCCCTGAATGGCTTAATTATTCCAACCAAAACAGAAAAGACAGATAATGACATGACAGTGTGCCAGTCCTGGTTTAATGAATGAAAACAATCGTCCGTTAAAATATTGAAGGATATGAGAAAAATCTAGAACTTATTATTCATCTTCTGTCATCTGCCTATATCTGTTATTTTTATTATCGTTCTTTCACACTTCCCTTCCCTTTTATGAAATGTATTTATACGTATTTATCAAATGAAATAGCACATTATGAGTATGTCTAAATATATGCAACATATGAACTGCCTGTTGATTTGTTTAACTGCAATGCTATCTATTCAACTTTACCTTGATTTACCCATTTATACAGCACAGACATTTAAACGTTATTAATTCAGGATAAGTACCTTGGATCAAAGGAACTACAACAGGAGGGGAATTTGAACCTTCAAACTGTAAGGCAACAAACTTAACCAGGATACTCCCTGCTGACAAGATAAATGCATTAACAATTTTTGAAACAGAAAATTTAAAAAAAAATCATCACAGGTGATTTAAATATGAAGTAATAGAAAAATAGTGAACAAACTGAACAAACAATCTGACAGTTTAAACTATCACCTCTTACTGGCACACAAAGCGAGCTTTGACCTTGGTCATGCCAACACTCTGTGCCAGTTTCACAGTCATCTGGAAGCCCTGTGCACCTCAGAGAGAGTGAGCCAGGGAGCAGCAGCCAGGTTCAGCTATAAAGGGCCTATAGTGGTATGATACAGGCAGTCTGTTTAAACAGCAGACCAAACCAGACATAAACCCCAAGTCCTTCTGGGGCCCACCGTGACTTGCCTTTACTTGCCGGATGAAACAAACACTAAAATTCACTTCACTCTTTGAAGCTATGAAATTCTGCATATTTAGAATGTGAATCAAATCATCATCAGAATTTGAATAAAGTCATGAATACATCTATACTAATTTTCTAAGTTGCTTAATATTTAACCTTTAGTAAGAACTACAGTGCAATAGTTAAAATCAGAGAACGGTTGATTTGGACACAGTCTTTATAAGGCAAAAACCTACTACCAAAACTGGAAAGGTCACACAGTGGATTTGTCTTCATTTCAGAATTTATCAGTAGACTATGTGTTATCCTCAACTGTTTTATTTAGGGCAACATTTATCTTGTTCACTTACATTTAACGATTCTGGTATCAATGGGGGAAAAAAGCAGTTTAACTGTAGAACAGTAGAGTTGTAAAGTGAAATTAGGTTTCATACAAATAAACCGCTATTCATTAATTATAAAATCAAAGGATAGCCAAACATCAAATCAGCCCTTTGTGAACAGACTGGGAGGAAAAGGGGAATCAGGATCACTGAAAGGCTCTGCTAAGCTTGTATTTTTACAGGCTGAAAGTGCTGCAAAATTATTTTCAAACTGCTTATTAAGCTCAACTACAAAAGACTGGATGTGCATCTTGTACACTAAGGACTGAGCAGCACGTGCTTCTATATAACAATTGTGAAAAATAAGAGGAGTTGAAAAAGAAATAATTTGTGGCACAAAAACAGTGTGCACTGTAGTTATCAATTCCTGAGCAACAGAACCTCATCTCCAACTGCATTCAAATAAATTATCATTCACAGATCTGATGGAACACAAAAACATTTTGGGTTCTCATACCTGCCATTTATTCACTATCCTTCAAATCCATAATTCATCAGCTAAATAATTCCAAATCACACTTAAGATGATGAGAAATAAATTAATTAGTGTAACTGAATTTAGATGGTGGCTGTTCTTTTTTTAAAAAATGTCTCATGTATCGTTACACCTTCTTGGATGCTGGCAGTCTTACAGTGATCCACACACATTGCCATACGGCATCTGTCTGTGCACTGCATGTGGAGGTCAGCTGTGTAAACGCTGATCATGTGAGTGGAGCATATGTATACCAGTGCCTGGACTGTTTACAGCCTTGCAGCAACTTGCAGTAGCTTGCAGTATAAAAAAATTGGTAGAAGTGTGATAGGTGCAGAAAGAATGTCACCTTTGAATTTATGCTTAGCCAGACATAACTCCTATTCTTCTTGAATTTTATGGCTGTGGTTCACTCCTGCAGTGCATTATTACCGTTACTTTTCCCCCTGAATATGAGCTGGACCACACTCACTCTCCGCATTAATAAAAAACCTTGTTTCACCCCTACAGAAAAAGAGTTTGGGGGAAAAAAGCTTTGTCTGCATAAGACACTGGAGTTTTCATCCCTTCAACCACTGTCCTGATGTTGGACTAGAGTGTAGATCAAAAATGGCTAAGAACTGCTCAGGAAAGTACTGCATACAAAGTAGCTCTGAGGGTCCACACAATGTAACATGGCTAATGAACCGATTACCATAACAGAATACGCCATTAATTTGAAAAGACATTACCATATAATCGAAGCAGTTTCAGCCCTTTCTCTGCCTTAATGAAAAATGGTTCAACGGTTATTAATCTACTCAGCACATTAATGCTGGGCATGTAATCCCATAAAATAAAGGAAACTAAAGTTTTAACACATAATCAAGAGGGATTTACCAAAGTGACATATTTATTTGCAAACTCATTTTGTTACTGACATAAATTCAATTTTCAAATATTTATTAAAATTAATAACTTTTTCAAGACATTATGGGTATCAAATTACATTTTTAACACTACATGTGGATATCTAAAAAGCTAAATCTCTGTTTCACTGTCTGTCCTTTATTCACATCTTTATTTTTCCAAACCACAGATTTGACATTTGGCCCACAGGTACCTCAAATCCAAGGTGAGGTTTCTGAGCAGTCAAGTTCATTAAAACCCAAAACCCAAAAAGGCTATTTACCTTGTCAAAAATGTCAAAAAACGACCTTTGACAAAGCTTGGAGAAGCAGGGGTAGTAATGTTATATACACCATATCGCAACATCACATGCAGAGGGCATGTATGCAGGTACACACATGGATGCCGACACCAGCTCGACACAGGCACTTATGTTCACGACTCTAGTGTAATTTCTTGCTTCACACAGATAGAGTCACTTTCTTACATGCATTAGAGCATGGCTACCTCAAAAGCTCTGCAACACATGTTGGCGTACCTTCTCAAACACTCATAAATTGGAAGATATTAAAGTCTGGTGACATATAATATATTACTGTCTGCGTGTCAGTCAGCCAATACCATACATGCTCCACACACACACACACACACACACAGAAATATAAATTGAACAACTTTATAGCTAATAAAGTTTGGTGGTATATCATTTATTACTGTGACCATGTCACCATGGCTTGTGCACTGCTGTCAGTGCCATCCGCATGTTTGAACAAAGGAGCCAGTAGTTAATATATGCGAGCACATCAAAATTTAAAATCTAATAAGAAATTACACATCACCCACACATACACAGCATTGCATACATTAGTGATGTAAGGGTAATAAAGGTAAGTGATATACACTTCGTGTTTCTCCCCTTTCTACTAGACCAGCACACGTGCCTGCTGTGGCATCTTCCTGTTTAACAGCTCTAATACGTAAGTATTAAATACAACCACTTCAATGTTATAACAGTTTCGTGATTATACAATGTGTTATTACTTGTTACCTTTTCAACTTTTTGACCCAAGTAGCATCAGGTACCTCAGCTAGTCCATATCTAAAATGCTCTATATATTGGTTAATATGAACTGCATATTACCTATTTTTTTTGTTAGTCAGGTACCACAAAATACACACTTTTCAAATTATCAATGGGTTGCACTTATAATGGAAATTATTAATTAGGGGAACAAAATTATCACGCTCCCTAACCGAATGACTGAATACGCTTTTGTCACATGTTTTGTATTATTTATCAATGTGAACCCCTTAGGGGTCTGAGACACCAGTCAGAGAGTGACATCATGGAATCTTCAGCCTGTTGGGAGAACTCTGAACGGTGCACCGTGGATCATATACAACATTATAACACAAAACACTGTTGTCTTAGTTTGCTTATCAGAAAATACACTAATTAAACAATTCAATATTCATTCATCAACATTCATTCACCCACCCCAAAGTCCATTCCAAGAAGCACTAGGTTTAACGTGGAGTACTCCACATTTTGTACATAGGGAGGACACCCAAACTCCAGTGAGCAATTCCAGAACAGTGAAGCACAATGCAAACCCTCCAGTGCCCTTTAGTGCTCATTTAATAACATTCATATATTAACACCATTCAGTTACGTACAGCTCCATTGCATAACATTATTAAAGGAACCGTAGTAATATTTATCTTCAAAATATCTTTCAATTTGCATTGAAAACTTTAAAATTCTGCATAACAATAGAATCTATTCCAATACACAAAAAAATAGAAGATAAAAAGGAAAAAGTACCATATAACAAACCAATAATGCTCTTAAATGTTCAGTTGTGCAATTACAGCCATTACAATGAGGTGGCAAAAATAAACTAGATCTTTTTTTTCCAAATCATACTGTATTTCATAAGGATGACACAGATCAAAAGAAACTACCTTTCCAAATAACATTTTACCATGTTGTATAAATATCACTGCTGACCTTCAAACAAAAATGAAAAATGATTTCAGCATCTAAACAAGATGTTAGACAATATCTATTTGGAAAGGTACTGACAGCAATTAAACAAACTAACATAGCTGGTTAAAGTGAACAGAGACCTTCAATGTGCAAATGCCACAGGATAGAGAAAAGGAATGGGTGAATCTGTTCATCGATTCACTGTAGATGTCATGAAGTCATATTCAACATGACAGCCAATGAAGACTACCGCAAATCCTATTAGCAGCGGTACGAGGGAATATTCATTAGAGTACCGTTTCACGTTCAGCAGTGACGTTTATTACAGCTTCATTGCTGTAGAATGACACCTCCAATGTATCAGCTCTCTAACTGCAGCACTGAGTGCTTCATGACACTGGCTATTGGTAGCCAGGGGACACTGTGGTATCTATGTGGTTTCCCAAGACAGACCAGCTTTGGGCACACATCTATATATATAAAACTCCATCTCTGTTTGTCCATCCATCTGTTCTTCACACAGCTATGTTTTTCATGCCACAGACTAGAAATTTGGTACAGGGATACTTCTCACCCTAAGTGAGGTTTTTGCATAGTATGTCTCTCTCTTACTCACACACACACACACACACACACACACAGTGTTATTTACCTTTTCACTTTCACCCGGGCAGTAGTGGTTAACTAAGTTAATAATACATAGTCCTAAAAAATGCAGACAAATTTGGTCTGTTACTGCTCACATCCACAGCACAAATGAGTGACTCCTATGACTACAGCTATGCATGTGTCTGTCAGTTATCGAACCTCTACAACTGAGGGGCAGGGACTGTAGGGAGCACAGTATTTACATACCTGGATTGATATAGTAAATATTACCTAGCTGTATAAACGTGTAAATCATATGAATAGTAATAAGCTGCTTTTGGGGAAAAGGGGGAAGATAAACTTATAAATGTAAATGCAGACATAGTACACCAATATCTATACCCAATATTTATTTTATGACAAGGTTTTTAATGGAGATTCCCATTAAAATGACCATTCACAAAACTAGCATAAATTAAGAAATAAATGATGAACACTCAGCAAAAAGGTAAAACTTTACTGTATATAGTGCTACAGAAACAGATTTTTTTGGTTTTATTACTGGCCTTGGATATTGACGCGAGTCAATGTAACTGATGACATGGGGTGGATTTTTGTGCTTATCTTGCCATAAATCTCACCCAGGAGGTTTTACTTTCAGGTGAACTTTAGGTCTTTCTTTCCAGCTGAATAGACATTTAAAAAGGTAAATGTTACGTTTCCTTTTCTACTGCACCTCTACACCTTTGTGCACATCCAATAATGATCCCAAAAAAACAGAACCAAAAGAAGAACAAAAGGCAAGCATATGAGTAACAGTGTGCTTTAACAATTAATTGTAATGAGTAATTAACACTTTTGTGAGCTGAAGGATGCAAAAATAAACATTCCCTTGGTGTTAAACAGTTCTTGCTAGATTGCAAATGTACTTGAATCAAGAATTAAATTCATACACAATAAAAAATTACTGCCTAATATTTAGTATTTAATCCAAAATAATATTGTGATAGGACTGCTAACTAAGTTGCATTATGTACACATGCCTCTGTTTGCTTCAGTCATTTTAGGTCTCTGCTTCTGTCGTAAACATATTTGCATAGTCCCAGTTCACTTACCTTTACCAAATTCAGAAGTAAATTATCTGGACAGAAAAACTGATTTAATTATAGATTAGTGGTAAATGTGAGAACTAGTGAACTCTGCGATCAAACTAGTGTACATGGGAAGAGGCAGGTAGGGCAGACTGGCAGGTAATCAGTGCTTAAAGTTAAAATTAGCAGTCTTCTATAATGATAAAACCATTACATTTTACACAGTGGAAATCTGTACTTAAGGAAAGGAAAATGAATCAACACAAAAATGTAAAGCAAATTTTTGTGTATCATTCTCATAAAATGCATGGAATAAAAATGTACTGTCAAGCCACAGTATTCCACAGCCAGACAACTATACAATTATAAGCAGCAGGTGGTTAGATCTGTTGCCTTGCAAAGGAACAACCAAGGTTTGAATCCATGCTTGTGCTGCAGAACCCACCACCATTTGATACTGCATTATCACACTATATGAAAAAATAACTAAAAGCTTCTTAACATAAAAACCTCACATTGTAATTTACTTTGTTAAAGGTGTAGAATAGAAACACTACTAAATTGAACTGCTTATCAGAATTGTTTGCCCCCGATTGTACCAGTAATGCCTACATTTGTTTGCAGTTTTGTTTGCATAAATATGAGCAACAGTAGCTACATATGATATCCAGTGATTAAGGTAACCTCTAAAGAGGTTTTGTACATTTTGTCTAAAAGAGTAGGTACATCTCCATACTTTTAATAAAGCCCCAGTTTCAATGAAAAAATATCCCCAAAAGTCTCAACATATTGCATATACACTTCATATTCACCTTCGAAGATAAATTAATGCCAAAAATGTTTGTGACTAAGTTGAAGGGCTTTTCATTAAAAATATGTATTCATCTTATTCCTTAAAAATAAAGACAATTTTGATGTACTTTAAATGAAACACAAGGTTAAGCAGGTCTATTTCAAGACAACCTTTTTTTTTTTTTTTTTTACAGCTACAGATAGAACAAAAACAATGTAAATGTAAAAAGAGAAATTATAAGTAGTGCTCATTATAAGGACATCTTTTCTTGCATCACACAGTTTCTTCAAGCTGTTGTACCAAGAGCTGTACTTCATTCATAAAGATAAGTAAACAAAGTGCAGGTGCCAGTATGTTCCCAACCTGCTTGCTGACCGTACAGCCCTGTGAAATAGGAGACCCATGGTCACACCAAGAGGAAATTCGTTTCACTTGGAGGCTCAAGCTGTCACCACCTTCGTTTGCCTTTTTCGAATGTGATGGATTGCGCTACGTGCTCTCATCCAGGCAAGCTTCCCGGAACAAAATGCTAACACTACACTACTAAATCCAACCTGGCCGTTTGTTAGTCAGGGCACCTTCCTTGGCCAGCTGCAAATTGATTTGGAGTTGGCAATTAAAAGAGTCCTCTGTGCTTGGGAGGCTGGGTGTGTTTACGTTTAATGGCCTCCATCTCACAGAGGGACCTGCGTAACTTACAATTCGTTTACACCCATATGGAAGGTGCTCAGGTTGAGTTACTGGTAAAGCACAAAGACCAGCGTCCTGAGGATAGGAGTGCTGGGTGGTGCCCCAAGAAAGAGATCTGTGACAACACTATTGAGCATGGCACTTAACTCACTGTCAATGAAAAACACTTAAAAGGGTAAAGCTGTAAAGTAAGAAATATGCTTTGTAAATATGTTGAAGGTCATTGGCAATAATATAATAACAACAGAAGTAATACTATAATCTGTCCTGGGATGTAAATGAGCAGCTTATTTACATCATATCAACACCTCTCTTAAGTGGTGGTTGAAACATAACACTAGAAACATGTCGCACTTACCTGTAACAGGTGCGCCTTCCTCCTTGTCATGGTCTTCATGCCACTGCATTGTGCGATGATAACTAAGCATTACTTCCCATAATGCCTTGCAGAGGTCTGTCAGACATGGGATGTAACTGTCTGGAGTGATGTGCTAGGCAGACAAGAGGAGGTTGTGTTATTTCACACTGAAAATGTACATTTCTACCAAGGGATCCTCTAAGGAAGAAATTTAGCTCATTAAATTCAAGAAGACAGGAGGGTAAATGCACGGAAATGAGGGATGTTAGAAATAACACAGTGAAGAATATACATTAGGCTCAAAACCTCAATAATCCTGCAATTAATAGAAGGAACAATGGATGGGTGAGTGGGGGATGGATGAAGGGATGAATAAAAGGATGAAAAGATGGAAGGAAGCTAGAACATTTACAATGAGATCAACATAACTCAAAGTTGTTTTACAGTTCATGAGAAACGTGTACATGCAAAAATATACAATCAGTAATAACTTAACAATGCATAAATGAAGAAGAGGCATACATTTCAAAGATAAGTAAATAATATTCTTTTGTTCTCACTAGAATGTAAAGTTGCAGAGTATTTTTGCTATTATTTTAGCTGAGTTTTTTTGCTTGGTTTGCTAGGAGTTGGTTGTGCAGGGTGGCAATTACATCCTCCAGGTGTAAGAAAAGCAGACCTAATTCACCTGTCACCTGAGTGACCCCAGTTTATCTGCAAGTCAAAGACAGCATCACGAGAGGGAATGATATAAGTCTTCAGCAGATCCAATTAAACACATAAATCAAATGCTGAAAAGTTTACTGGAACATAATTGGATTTGACGCTGCATTTGTAGGGTCTTCTAATCAAACCAAAGCAGTTTGAGTTTGTTCAAGAACTAGAACATAAAGAAAGTCACTGGAATTCAAGGAAGAAGGCAAGGATGTTTAAAGTTGCCTGGCCACCTTGTAACTTGTGAAAGTTGCGATCTGTGCTTACGAAAACTACCTTGTTGAGCACCTTGAAATGCAGTGCCACCCATCATAGGCTGTGACATTTGTGTGACTGCAGGGCTGAGTCAGAATCGCAGACACCAATAAATGACATTTGCCTTCCATTTGTGTCGGACAGCACAACACCTTGTTTAAGGAGAACAAGACAGTGGGGGGGCTCCCATAAATCTGCAAGAATGCAGCAAGTTACCCCAGGCTAGGGAGAGAGCTGCACAATCGGATTTTGAAGGCAAAATCCAGTACACACAATCACAAATCCAGCAGCCGAAAGGCAAACATAAGTAGAGTTTCAGAATATCTTATTCATCAGGTCTTCTTGTCTGTCTCTCTTGGTCTCTATCTCTTGCAGTTCCCGAGGATTTCGGCTCTGCCCAAGTTCAATGTTCACTTTTAAATTAGTCCACGGTACTTCAGGCTGAGTCCTTTTATCAGATTTTAAATTCCTACTTCTTTTGTGAGCACTCTCAAAGCCAACATAAAAATCAGTACTTTTGAAAACCAGCATAATTCATGTTAATGCCAACAGTATTTATGAAAGGATTTTTTTTCATAAAACTATCAATTATCATAAAAGATTTTTTTATTATGGGAACATTCCAGTCATTCAGGTGAGTTTGAGGATTTAATTCAACCCAGACTTCTTTTTGAGAGAAGACGAATAACGAAAGAAAATATACAAATTATGACAAAACAAGACATATATGGAAAAACTAAAGCGGAGCCAAAGCAAAGTTAAATACTTAGTTTTTGAAGTACAACATTAATGTGTTTTATTTCTTCAATTATAAATAATTATAACAATCCATACATATTAATTAAATATTAATTTTTGGCAGATAACAGAAAGATTCACAATGTCAGTTTGTATCCAAGTCTTCCAAAATTATTCTTATTACCTGATATCAATTGGATATTACAAACGTAAAATTAATGTCAAGTCTTTTCAGATAATGAAGTTTTAATCCTAACCCAACCACATGCAAAAATGCTAGGAAATAAATAGCCCGCAAGAGAACTGTTTGCATCCTTGCAGATATCTGGCACTTTGCTGGAGTAAACTCTACTGTAGAACAGGCCTAAGCTGTTCAGGAGAAAGATCCAGATGAGGACCCAGACCAGGTCCTGCAACACCACCCAGGAATAAGAACAAACCAAGGGCTCAAAGCAACCACACCCCATCCCATGCACAAGCATTTGGTTACAGAACACTGCAACAGTCTGGGTGTTCTGAGCAGTTCTGTTAATAGTTGAGCACAATAAAACCATTATTATTATTATTTATGTGCACTGGATTCTACCTCCAAAATCCACATGCACCACACTCACACTTGTCCAAAATTGCACTTGTACATTGTTAGATTAGCTGCAATCATTCAGCTATCTTGAGAGCGTGGCAATCATACACACCCTCACACAGACACACAGTAAGGTAAGTCAATCTCAGTCATAGTGAAAACCTTGAACATTTATTTGAACTGCAGGAGGACACAGTAGCACCAAAGAAAAATGCAAACACAGGAGGAACATGTACACGCTATCTATACTAAATTGGAATTGAACCCACATCCTTACCCATAGCTCAGAACCTGTGAGGCACCAATGCTATACCCTGTGCAACCGTGATGCAGAGTTGAGAGCAGCTGTAATGATCTCTATTAGATCTATCACAATAGGAAAAGTATGTCACCATGAAAGTAGCCCTGCTGTGTTTACCACTGGCCTGTTTACATACACATTACATTATACCCCATCATCATGAGGGAATACACTGTTCGCATGAGCTGGGTTACAGAGAGAACTACAGGTCCAAATCACAAAATCCCTGAGCATCCAGCTCTGCAAAATCACTTTCATGCTTCGGTGCATAAGGTATTACACCAAGTAAAATTTATTTGAGGAATCTGTTAAAAACTGGCAGCAAGACCTTAACATTTCCGGTGTTTCTCGTAACAGTAGTACTTTCATTACAACAGTTAAACGAAGTACATCCTCGTACATTACTTTATCAATCATTTTGCATACTGCTTTACTGAGATAAACTGTCATGTCTAGATAGCTTAACATGTATTTAAGTGAGTGAATGGATAATTAACTACAAGGACAAGCAGACTGAATGCTAAAAAAGAACTGAAAATAAACAAAGGATTTATACAAGTATCTATATTTTAACCAGTTTATTTCTTCTATCTACAATTTTCAGTTAATATTTCCATACTATTATCTTTAAATAGCTAATTTAAATCAATGATTTATAATACCACACTGTGTCTCCTTTTTGGACTTTGTATAAAATATATTTTCCAAAGCTGCTCTGTATATATCAAAAAAGAAACATTAGTGCAACTGTCAGCAATCACAAACATGCTCCGCTAGTCAAACTTTGGTGTGTATCGATCTGAGAGAAATTAAAGGCTTCAAGACAATTGCTTAGCATTTCACACATAATCATAGATGTTGCCAGGCAACTGAGATATGGAGAAAGGGGCTGTGGGCTTCCTGATCTTCAGAAGAGAGGTAATGGGGAAAGCACATCACCCAATGCAGTGGAACCTGCCATTGTTGGAGGAGAGCAATTTTCCAAGGGGCAGCTCTAGGTGGAACTAAGTCACAAAGGGCCATTCTGGAAACATAAGAGAGGTCTTCTGGCTTTGTCGTCTCAGTCACAATCTCAGGAGGGCAATTTAAGTGCACTGTGCTTTTCAAAGAGATGCAAAACATAAGTTGCAAGTCAATATTAACTGAATCAAATAAATTCTCAAAAATGGCATTTACTGAAATTGTTTAACATATTAAGTATATTTCTTTAAAAAATTCAAAAACAACAATGTGAAACATGTTGAACCACCCCTTTTTTAAATAAATAGTATCTATTCAAGCAGTTTCATCTTAAAACCAAAACAGTCACTGTGACTATCAAGCTCATTGTATTTCAGACGTTTACATTTATTCATTTACCAAACACTTTTCTCTAAAACATTTTACAATGGTATTTAGTTGACACCATACAATTTTAAATATACTAAAACTCCTCAGTCTATTTATTCCTCAGTCCTATTTATATGGCAGACCATTTTAAACACACACACACACACACACACACACACACACACACACACACACACACACACCACCAGTCCACCTGAAAACCATGTTTTTGGACTGTGAGAGGAAACTAGAGCACCCAGAGTAAATTCATACAAACACTAGGAAAACATTCAGTCATCATAGAGGATAAAACTGATTTTAACCAAAGTTACAATGAGTTCAAGTCCTCTGAAACACTAGCACAACCTGTACAAACTAACTACAAAGTCCAGAGTTTGTGAATGCTAACAAACTGACAAACTGATGCAGTGCATCAACAGTTGTTCCCAATTTTCATGCAAAGTGATATGGGCCTCTTCAGGAAACCTCACCTGGTGCTGACCAAACAAAATCAACTCGCTATCTTATCCCTGTTGTCAAGATGTTGCAGTACAATGGAGGCAGCACTTTAATCCAGGACTCAGCCATGTTCCAGATAACATGACAACATAATGTCAAGATCCTGCCTGTCCCTCATGCCTGCCAGCTTCTATGACCTACTGGTTTGGGTGGCAACACACAAATTACCTCCTCCTCTACACACAAATGTATTTACTTAAAAAAGGAACTGTAATCATGACTTCTAGCTCATAAAGGGGAAGTTTTGGGGTCTTGTGGCAGTTTCCCTAGATGCTTGCTTTGATTTAATAGAGGTTGCTTTCTTCTGCAAGACGCATTCATACAGAATATTAATGATGCAGCCTCCTCTGGCCTGTATTTCATTTCTTTTCAACAGATGCCAATATGCCTACAGTGCAGATGATGGTGAGAATGAATCAGACACTCTCCTGCCACCGGGGAGCCATTCCTCTAATATAACCAGTCACCGTGCACATGCTCAGTGATCACAGGGTGCAAGATGCTGAGAAGGTGGCTCATGTTTAAAATGAAATGCAACTGCATCTCTGACTGGAAAAACATATACTTCAAATTCATTTTAAAAAATGTATAAACTAATGGGATTACTCCAAACCTTTGGAAAAGTCGGAATGAATCATTGTGGTAACTTACTGTGCCAGGACTGAGAACTGTGATAGAATACAGAGCCAAAAAAGGAATTCACAGCAATATGGATCTGCTTACAGGTCAAGTCAAATGGCAAATCATCTGCCAACACCACCCCGATCTGGGTGACCCTGACAGTTGTTGGCACTCCACAGAAACTGTTCAACAGACTTATGTAGATAGGTATTCAAAGCATATGCATAGGGCAACCTTAGTTGTTAATCATAATCTAGTACAAATCAAACCCACACAATTAAAATATTTAGTAGTGATTCCCACATTCCACTCTACCTATATTTGATATAAGCAAAATTCTAGACAGACATAATTTGGGTTAGCAGCAATTTCCTAGGCTAACCTGTGTTTAGCTTGCAGTTAGCCTCCAGCTGTCCTCCAAGTGTCATCTGACAGAGAACTAGGTCAATTCAGGAAAGTAAACTGGCAGCTCAGGTTAAGGTCACCAGCAGATGTCTGTTTATAGGTACTACCAAGCTGGCGACCGATTAAGAGAGGTAGACCATGAGATAATAAGTCGAGCTAGTCAAGCCCATAAAGAGATAGGTTGTCGGATTGCTTTTATCAATAATATTCATTCATTATTATATTTGCTCAGGCTTTTATTGAAACTGAATGAAAATCTGATGCTTTCCGATACTGAAATACCCTACTTTATGGTAAAACAGCAAGGATCAGCGTCAAACTTGAATTAACCTCCATGCTACCTGTAGCACTAGAACCTTACCACTATGCCACGACACACAGCAATTGCATTTACTCCAATATGAGTTATGCCTTTGGTTCCTGTCCAAAAAAAAGGGCAAATACTGTAAATGGAGACAAAACTGATGGTAACAAGGACAGCCCACCATCTGAGGTCAGTTGCTGCTACTTTTGTTGCTGTCCACTGAATCTTTGGCACCTACAGTACGTAACACATTACTTTCATCCTCTGAAATGACAGACTGTAAATGGGACTGAGGTCAGAAGGACAGAGGAAGGTTCATTAAATGCAAGATTCATGGGACACATCGTATCATGATGTGACCTTTACAGCATCAGGTTTCCTTGAATTTTAATTTTGTTGGAGTGTAAAAGTTCAGCAAAACAGCAATTATAATTTGCATACTGCCCACAGCCACATACTGCAATTTAACAGTAGATGGTCTGAAGAGATACTGGATATGGGTGGCACCACCTGACACATTTATTAAAAAAAAAAAAAAACAACACACCTGGGGACTGACATGAAGTATCTCATGACGCAACGCATATGTCAGGAAAAATTCTGGACTAAATTGAAAAAGGCTTTACAAACAAACAAAGTCTAAAAGTTATATCCCTCAATTTTGAAACTTCTAGAAACAAATGAATACCAAAAAAATAACTTGAGGTGCTGAGTGTCCTTGTGAATTTTTTCTAATACTTTTAATCTGAATCCATTAATGTTTTTTTTTTTTTATTTTTAGAGCCAACCTGAAAAGCACAAGATGTTGGATTAAATCAGAAACTATGCAGAAAGTGGTAGAAAGTGACAGCAATGAAGCACTTCATTGATATCAGCCACTGCAAACACAGAGTGTAAACAGTTTTCAAACAACACTTTGAAGATGAAGCATCAGGATCATGCCATGTGTCCTTTAGAATGAACAAACTTCACATTGTTCTGCATTAACTGTCAAGGTCAAACTCTTCGGCTTCATGTTTCAGGACACCCACACCATTCGGTTACGCTTTGTTTCAAATTACCTCTGAGCAACACCTCCTGGAAGATCAGTACCATTTGCTAAGGATCTACTGAATTCACCCAAGCTTCTGTGGCTACGTTGGAATTACTGCATTCACACATTTTATTAACAGGTGCTAGTCTATGTTGGCAGTTATAAAAGGTTACTTTACAGTTTCCTCAAGATTTTCATTCTTATGAAGGCTGATTGAACTGTTTTCATAATATTTTCTTCAGCCCTACCCTAGTGGCTGCACAATGGTGGAGGAGCCCAGTTCAAGGTCTTGTGACTGCACACCAGCAGAAGAACTAGTTTTTGTTCAGTTCTTCAGTTGTTATGCCCAACTGTTTGAGCCCTGTTTCCTGATAGCAGCTGTGAGTGATGCTACTTAAACTGTGAGACAAAGGTGTGCACATTTCATGTAAATCCCAGGAAAAGTGGTCAAGGGACTTTTGAAATGTTGACTCAAGAGTAAGTGATTACATTTGATGTGCGAGACCAGGCATGACCATTCTGATGAAGAAATGAAAAAAGCTACTCCTGTTGCCTTAAAGATGTCAAAAAGTAAGCAAATAATGCATAAATTGAGAAAGAAGGTACTTTGAAAAAGAAAAGCTTCCCAAAGCCAAGGAATTTTCAGATGTGGAATGACAGCTATAGTCTCAAAACTTTCATCAAACCTCATATTTTCTTTGTAATAAAATATTGTATATGCACATAGAAAAGCTACAGTCTGGCCAAACAATTCCCAGGGAAGCTTGGAACAGGGGGAAAAATTAATTTGAGGAGAACATGGCCATTAGCACAATTTCAATGTTCAGTATGAGGGACTCAAGAGAGAACCGCATAAATCTGATCATCTGGGATGGGAGTAATGGGGTCTGGTGTCTCAAGAATTACAAAGACTGTGAGTGCTGAGGTTTGCTGAAGATCTAAGGAAAGTACTGCAACACACAAGCTGCTGGTTTCTGTAAGAAAGACCTTCCAGCTTCAAAGCAGTGCTACTTGTTGTACCACCTTTATTGTAAGGATGTACAAAAGTTGCCAGTAATCACAGGTTCTTTCGTTATTGTAGGTGGCCTCAATCTACAGCAACTGGCGAAACAACAGGCAGGTAGTAGCTACATTCAGGCTCCCTTGTCTCATGGTATGTGTTTTCTTTGAAAGTACTCTCTTTACTTCTCAACACAGCTGGCATGCCATCTACTGGTGGAGGCAATTGTTACACATCAGATGTGTGAAAGATGTGGCCAAATAGTCCATCAATGCATCCACTGTCAATAACTGATTGTCCAACATAGAGTCACAATGGTCTGGGTCTACTCCAGAAGCATAATGCATGAGGCAGGGTACACCCTAGACAAGATGCTGTTCCAACACACATTCACTCATAATTTCATACACTGCAACCAATTTAGATTCAATGCTCTACCTGAAACACATCTTATCTGTGGGACAAAACCAGAGTGCCCCAAAGAAACCAACATGTCCAGAGGCCAAACACATAAACTCTATATAAACTGAACTGGATTCAAATCTATAGCCCAGGTGCTGTGAGGCACCAGTACTATCTCCACATTGTGCCTCCATATGTGAATAGTATCAAATAAAATAATTTAAGAGCTGGTTTGGTTAACATGTATTCAGGGATGTGACACAGCACCTAAACAACTTTGTGAGGTTAACAAATCACTAACTAATAAGAAAAGTGCAGACAGTGTGTGTTGACACAACAAATGGAATACAAAAGACAGCTGGAAAGGATTTCAAGAGTTACGTGTTTAGAATAGCAGGGTTTTATGACTCTGTTCAGCACTAAGTATGCTAAAACTGCTGCACCCACAAGCAGAGAACACTTTCAGCCTAGACAGTTATTTATATCAAGAAAAGACCACGTCCATCAAAAATAAAGAGAAAAATTGGCATCAGGTAAGTTTTCCATTTTATTAGTTTTGTTTCTTATTTGATTGCCCCCGTTTTATGAGGCAATTTATGGGCATATACAACATGTCTTTGAGCTGTGCAAAGAAACTGTAAGAACTTGAAAGAAACCCACACGGACATGGGGGACATACAAACTCTATACTGAATAGGTTAGATTCAAGTCCAGGTCCAAACCCATGCCCCACCAAAATTATTACACATTTTTCAAATTGTTCTTTGTTACTCATCTTCTTTCTCAATCACTGTCTCACATCTTTTTAATCACCTGTGTCTTGGGTAATCAATGTGAAGGCCCCCAGGGTCCCTGATACATACCGTGCAGAGATCCTTGTACTGCATCTTCTGGAATTTAGTGTCAGCATTCCCGGCACACAGCTCCACATAGCCCAGCACCACCTGGAATACGGTGTTGTGAATGGCCTGTGTGAAGTGCATGTGCAGCTGGTCCATGGCTGTCTGTAGAGAAATGGATAAGACATGATTATAACTGGTACTGACAAATTTCAGCAGACTGAGCCAAGGTGATTTAGTTCTTTTACAATGTAACTGTCAGAGACCATGCATAGTTTTCTGTACTCCTTAAAGAAAAAATATTGTGCTAAAGGCAGCATATGGTACGCTGTACATTTAAGAAAGCTGTGTTTTCCACAAAACTTCCTAATTTTACCTCCATAGTCCTCAGAGACCAGGACTCACTGAACACATTTATTCACATCAATAAATGGCAAACACTTTTGAAGGCATTGGGCTTGCTGCAATCACAAGCATTTTTACTTTTATTCTACATTTTTCTAATCATACATGAGAACAGGTGAAAAGGGATGTCAACACTAGCACTGTACAGTTGCAGTTGTGAACATTCTGAAATCCCACCTTCGCAGACCACCTCAGCAATGAATTGCCAGCAGACCCAGAGTGGACTGAAATTCACCCAGAGATGGCAACTCTGACCTCAGAATTAACATCAACAGGTAAAGGGGGCTGGCCTCCCCACCCCTGACAGTTGTACACTTAGCAGGACCACAAAATGGCAGAAAAAGCTGCTGTCGACACCCGACAGTCATCCGTACCCACTGAAAGGTGGAATACAATGAACATAAGTGGCCCGTCACCCCATGCAGTGGTGTCGCACACCACCCCAGAGCTGTGGAGACTCGGCGGAAACCACAGGCTAGCCTGTAAACATGCCCATGGGATAGCAGGTAAAAACACACTGCCCACTCAGAAGCAGAAGGCCTTCAAGGCCCAAATAGCAAATAATGGTACCATTTTCCTTAAAAAAGAAAAAGCCAAATTCCAAGTAATTGCAAATGAGATAAAATTGTTAGCATAGGCCAGAGATGCTCTTATTCGATGAAAGCAGGTTGCTATAATACCTAACTTTTTCCCTTAATGGTCTATTAGAGGCTTTTGCTGAGCTTTTAGACTTAAGGTCAACAATTAGGTTTTTGGAAAATCTATATTTAAGAGAGAAACAGCAGCACTGCCTACATTACAGACAGTGGCTGTCCAAACTCAGTCAATAATGAAGCAAGCGATTAGCTCATAAGCAGCCACTTCAACCCTCTTCAAAGAAAACATATTAAGAAAGGTACTTATTATAGATATACATTACTCAGGAGAGAGATAACATTTTTGTTCAGTTTTTTCCAGCATTTTTCCTTTAACGCTTCCTTACCTCTAGACAACTCTTGACATAACTGACAACTTTAGTCTCTTTGCATCCCTAAAACGAGGAAATGCCGGGCCCAGTGTAAACATGTCAAGCATCGGCTCTCTTGCCAGGCTGCAGCAGCATCAGAGAAGACTGAGACGTGACTCAGGGGCCCTCGTGGGCTGCAAGCAAGCCTTTTCACTGGCAGCAAGCAGCTTTTACTTGCAAAATGCTGCACCACAGCATCTCCTGCAGGAGCAATGCTCCACTTACAGGGTCTCACCTATGACAGCAGTGTGACGCACCCTTGAAAAGAAACATTCATGAGGGTAGACAAAAAGGAATATGAAAGACAAGGTTCTGTTGGTCAAAATTAGGAACCTTTCCCATTTTAAAAATACTAAAGCTGAATCAAGACTACTTAATATCACAACGAAAATACTGAAACACTCAGAAGTTCATCTGCAGGCAAGGGACACACTGCTTTCAGAGGAAATCAGTCCACAAAGACCCCAAAGCACTGTTCATTAATCCATGGATAAATGTCACACCTGAGGAGCTGAAACCGAGAAAATTGGTATTTTCACAGGTTGGAAAAAAAAAAAAACACACAAGAAGGTGGGGCAATCCATGGCAGATTTACAACAGCCTTCTTTCTTTTTAGCCCTTATCCACTAGTTTATCTCTGTGAAAACTTTCATCTCAAGAAAGGGAGGGAGAAAATCTAAGAATGAATCAAGCCTTTGGCTCGCCCCAAGTGAGAAGTGCGACCGGAAGGCTCGCTGGCTGCCGGTGACTCACTCACCTGCGTCTTTCCCAGGAGAGTGTAAGCCAGCTGAACCTTGTTGTAGTGAGCAACATCAAAGTGTTTGCAGGTTTTTGACAAGGCAACATCCAACTGCTCCTGCAAGGCAGATTGCCAGGATAAAAAGAAAGGGCAGATTAGAAAGTTAAAACAATAGAAGGATGTGATGCCTATGAATTCTTAAGAGGCTTAACTTTTTTAGATGTCTATGCATATTTTTATGTGTCTCATCCCAGAAAATCATGTGACAAAAGACAACGTGAATGGTTTTTGTACTAGGAGTCTGAGTAATTTTTTGAGCCACTTTTAAAACAGTCAAAGTACAAATGTAGTAATACAAATGTCCCTCTATTTTGTCACAGGGTAGGTTCAATAAAAACCTCAGACACCTTCATCCATCCATCCATTATAAATAAATGGTTGTCCAGCTGATGTTTATGATATTGTGGTGCTTATTTCAGAGTCACACACAGAGGTGTAGGGTACACCCTGAATGGGAAATCTGTGACTTTTTTAATTATTTTAATATTTGCTTCTTACACAATCAAAACTCATTTTCATTTACTGAAAACAAAAATACATGAAATACAGTGAAAAACTGAAATGTTTATAATACAAATAGCCAGTGTACTTAGTCATGCAGTGCTATTCAGCACTCTGAGGACTTGAAGTCTCATCTTAAGTGGTGTCCTGTAATGTACTTTACAATACTCAAATGCTGCCACACCAATAATAGTGCAGATTTCTGCAATTCATCTAAAGGTCTTACAAACATCTAGTGCTCCTACAGGAACATTAGTGTTTTAAATAATGGAAACTCATTAAACTGCATGTTGTGAGAAGTATCTTAGTAAAAATGAGAAGCTACTAAGGTAAAGCAAATGATATTAATTGTTCCATATATACAGTACAGACTGCATGAAAGAAATACAGGAAAATAAATACCTCAATTTGTTCAAGGGTATCTTGGAGCTTGGAATTCAGTTCACTGGAAAGAAAAACAAAGTACAATACATTGGATAGCTATTCACCAGAAAACACCACCACAAATTCAAAAAACCTACATCAAAGAGGAACACCAAATAAATCAGTAACCGCACCCCAAAGTGGCTCTTCACTTTATATCCATATACCTGTATTGGTTCCAGCATAGGCTATTTGGAAAAAGAAGTGTGGACTACAACTCTTAATAAACAAGTCAGCAGGAAAACTCCCCTAGGCAAATTTAACAAGGCTACAATTCACTGTGTATCAAAGGTGTAATATTTTTCTATGTATTTTTTTTTCTGTGAAACACAGCAAATGCATTACTAATGATTTCCTACAGAAAACATGACTTCAATAATGTGTCTCATTTCTCCATTATTATAATTACTATTCATTGTTTTGCTGTATTCTGGTTTTGATGGTTATGGGGAAGTGTCCTTTCAGCTCACCCCATCAGACTACTCACTTTAAGGTTATACAAACTGTGTCAGAATCTTCCATTGCCCTGGGACCTGTCATGGAGTGAGGATGCAGTGACATCAGTCTAATGTCCTAAACTGAGGGACCTGTTGAGTGATGTCACTCCGCTCTGACAGCAGGCAGACCTGATAAGAGTGAGCGTGAAGAGGCACTCTCACAGTCAGAAGCACCTCAGACAATGTGCAGCTCTGAGGTCCGTTCCCTTGCTGTGCAACTATGGGCACCCCTTTCTAACAGGTTATGCCAACACAGTGACCATCAAACCTGGGCAATCACTTAACCTAGAGCCCAACCTTGGATCTGCTCTGTGGGAGGAGGCGCTGCCACAATGATGCATGGTGGCACAACAGCATGTGACCTTTTAGTAAATTCAGAGACATTCAATTCCAAAGGCATTTGCAAATATTATTTTTGATTATTATTGAGAACAACTAGAACAATAGAACAAAACAACCTGCTGATGTTTATTACCCAGCAGTCCCTCCATAGCATGACAGGAAGACAACTGAATCTTATACAGGCATCAGAAACTATGGAAAGTTCCTCACCATTTATTTCTGGTTTGTAGGTAAATATTTGTTGCAACGGCTGAGAGCTTTGGGCTGCTTTTGAGAAAGGCAAAATGTGTCTATATGTAAGAAAGGCGTTGAGTTTTCCAGTGACACAAGGAAAAATAAACAGCTCGGCACAAAGCATCAGCACAACATTTATTGTACTAAAAGAAGAGTCACCAGTTTCCTTAGAAATAAAATATCCAGAATATTCTTCAAACCAAAAACTTGGAAACTTTCTGCCATGCTAACGTTAACCACCAAAGCAGAATACATTTCAGAAAATCTACCAAAAAATTCACTGTGGCTGTAAAGACCTAAAAATGTTAGTGGCAGCTACTTGGTGGTGGGAGTTGAGCTATCTGACAGTTAATTTACTGGAACATCCTCGGAAGAGCAAGTAAACAAGTAACTTAATTGGTATCAAAGACCTTAATGATTGCTGGTGTTTATATACATAAAATAGTGCTCATTATTGGCGTAGTATACATGAAAGACAAATAGCCCATTGTACAACAAAAAGATAACATTTACTAAAAGACATTTTTCTAATACTACATCGCTCTCAATTTCAACACTTTTCTTTTGAGATAAAAAACCTAAATGTACTTTTGTGCAATTCTGGCAGTCCCACCTGGAACACAATCAAGCATGCAGAGCATAATACACTTTTACACATTTTCAACTAGACACTCTAAGTGACAAACAAGGCCAATTTGGCAAAAACTGTAACAAAAAGCACCTAAACATACACACAATTACAGACCTACGGTTTGCCACCAACACATTTGTGAAGAAATAGGCCTGAAAACACAGCTATCTGTTACCTGTAAGTGACTTGTAGAATGTTAGGCTAAGAGAAGCCCAGAGACAGGAGACAAAGCCACAGCTAAAAATACATTTCTTCATTGGTTTTTCAGACACTATAGCTTTTGATGGCTGTGTTTCCCCATGCAGAGCACCTGAATTAAAGCACATCATGGCCTCTGGACAGATAATGAGATTGCCTGTGTGCATCTCCCTGGCATCTACACTCCTGTTAAATTACTTAATAGGTCAACTTAAGGTTATTCTGGCTATCAATTCTCAAACAAAACCAACAAGGTGGAATGCTCCCCACACTTAAAATAAAATTGGAAAAATATGTTCTCATCGCAGCCAGAAACAAGTGATACTTTTTCTACATTGAGGCAGGATTTAACCATAAAAGTTTAACATTTCATCCTTTTCCATTTAATCATGTGGTCATGCTGAGGTATGTTTCAACACCCAAGGTGAATGGATGCCATTGTTTTAGCCTCTCAGTCCCTTTAAGCACAATCACAATCCCTAACACCCCAATTTAATGATGCTCCACAAGCCATCAAAAGAGGAGCAAAGCAACTGCATTTTAATAAAAACTGTGTACCCTAATGGATGTCCAGATATTAGCAGGGAGAAATTGTGAGACTTCTAGTTTAACAGCCATATTCGTGGCAATTCATTTAATAGTTTATTCATTCATTATATGTCCCACTTAACTGAATCAACTCAAAGTGCTGAACATCTTAACAGTCAGACAAACTGTGCAAGAACTACCCTGTGAAGAGCAAGAGAGTAAGAATTCAGTCCATCAGAAAATTATCAAGGAGGATTCAGCTGAAAGCCACTCAGTGGGCAGCATTGGCACTTAGTCTTCTATGAGACAGCAGAGAGATAAGAGATGAGCGTTGAAATCCCAAAACAACACTAGGGCCCAGTTCTTGAATCGAGTTTATTTTGGAATTACAACCACATGTGCTCTGGGTCAGTCCTGCAAGGGGCTGCGGATGACAGACAGCTTCCCTTTCCCATTTCAACCTGCTGGTGCTGTCAGCTAAGCCATTTTCCTGCATGCAAGATGATGCAATGGTAAGTCTGGGTCGGTTACCCAAGGGAAAAAGCACCTCCGTGGAAGCCACCTCAGCTCCATAAGTCTCTCCTGTACATTACTCTTAAAACTGTAGTATTAGGTTCGGCCTACCTACTGTTAATAGACAACAAGAGATGTGACACCAATTCAGATGCACAAAACATTGTTCTCTAGTGCATGACACTTCAGAAAAATGTTCACCTCTGAAAGAAAATCCACAGAAAAAGTCCAGGTTATGTCTGCTATTATCAACTTTTCCAAAACATGTACCCCAGTTCAAGTGACAGCCTTGTAACTCGTGTTTGGGTTGCTTAGTGATGCTTCTCCATAAAGCTCTGCATATTTGTATGGAACATTTTGCAAATTGAATGTGGAGGACATCTATGGTTGATTTGAAGAAGAAATTTTAAAAATATCACGCACATTATTTACACAGACATTACAACCTCCAAACAAGCAGCGCATTAAAGTACACTCATCACATTTTGCAGCCTTTTCCAACAGTAGACAAGCACTTTGTTTTACACCGATTTAAAGCAGAGGGCCGGAATTTGTTGAAATCTGCTCACAAGCTCAGCTAAAGCTCCCCTCTGATGCTCAGTGAAGCACAACAGAAACCATTATCCAACTTCAAGGTGCAGGGAAGCCAGAAGCAAAGCACCTCAGTAAGAGTGCTTAAGGACTAACAAACACCACACACAATCACTGTTTCACACTCCAGGTCTAAGTCTCCCTAAATCCTTAAAAGATAAAAGTTTGCAAGGGGGGAAAAAGTTTTCCTCCTCCCCTCTCAGAGCGAATCACACTCATACTCACAGTAGTGAGATGGGGTGAGGTTTGGTGCCTGATGACCACCTTGACACACATTCCCTGCCTGCTTTAGATCCGGAATACAGCAAACCGAGTTAAATCACAGTGAATCAGCCTCTACATTGAGGCACTTTTCAGAAGCCTGGTGGCGTGGAGAGGCCCATTTGTGACGTGCCTTCTTCTGTCAGTTAGTGTCTGCAGTCCCAGCTGTTTGTGTGACCTTACAGTCTGTAGTCATAAAGCCCAGTGGAAAGATCCCCAACCAAAGTCAATGGTTCCTGTTCNGAAGCCTGGTGGCGTGGAGAGGCCCATTTGTGACGTGCCTTCTTCTGTCAGTTAGTGTCTGCAGTCCCAGCTGTTTCTGTGTGACCTTACAGTCTGTAGTCATAAAGCCCAGTGGAAAGATCCCCAACCAAAGTCAATGGTTCCTGTTGCTATGCCAGCCATCTTTCCAGCTAAAGTAGGGGGTCTCAGTGGAGCTGCCAAGGCCACCAATGTAAAATGGGGGGGGGGGGGGG